>VDFB02197508.1:0-11836 GCA_007258455.2 Sequoia sempervirens | reverse complement strand
GCTTCACATGAAGACAATGATGTAGTTGTTTGTTTTTTGCTGCTCCATGTAATTGACCCTGACCCAAGCTGAAAAATATAAACACCAGTAGATTTATTGTCATCTATATCACCTCCCCAGTCTGAATATGTAAAGCCAATCAAAAAAACTGAGGACTTGTAACTATAATGTATGCCATAGTAAATGGTTCCACGAATGTATCGCAAAATCCTTTTGGCAGCCAACCAATGACTTTCTTTCGGTTCCTGCATAAATCTAGATACCATATTGACTACAAAATAAATGTCTGGTCTAGAATGGGTTAGATAAGCCAAGCTACCAAAAAATTGTCTATATAAAATAGCATCCACCTTCTTGGAGGTACATTCCTTAGTAAGCTTAACTCCAGACTGGAAGGAGTAGGGGTTGGCTTGCATTCAAGCATTTTATTTTTTTCTAAAAGATCCAAAGCATATTTTGTTTGAGAGATAAACAACCCATCATGAAGCCTACTAATTTACAAGCCAAGAAAATAATTTAGTTCACCCAAATCACTCATATAAAATGCCCCTTTAAGATTTGATTTCAAATCATTAATTAACCCAATATTTGGTCCAGCTATGAGTAAATCATCTACATAAACTACAACAAGAAAATTTTCATTTTGCACTCTCTTCATATAAAGATTTGGATCCAATTTACATTTTTTAAACTCATGAAGCTGAAAATACCTGTCAATCTTCTCATTCCATGCTCTTGGTGCTTGTTTAAGTCCATAAAGTGTCTTCTTTAATCTGCAAACAAGATTAGGATGTTGCTAATCTACAAAACCTGGTGGTTGATAAATATATATTTCTTCATATAAATTTCCATTTAAGAAAGCATTTTTTACATCCATTTGATGAACATGACACTCAAGACTTCCAGCCAAAGAAAGAATAATTCTAACTGTATTCATTTTAATGACAAGAGCAAATGTTTCTTCATAATCAACACCCTCTTTTTAATTGAATCCCTTAGCAACCAATCTAGCTTTAATTTTTTCTATAGCACCATCTAATCTAAATTTTGTTTTATAAACCCATTTGCAACCAGTCACATTCTTACCTTTGGGAAGTGACACAAGTTCCCAAGTTCTATTTTTCACCAAAGCATCACATTCTTCTTTCATAGTTTGCTCCCATTCTTTCTTCCCTCTAGCTTCCTCATATGAGTTTGGGTCATTAATCTACAATACTTTGGCCATGAGAGCACTACCATTCCTTGCTTGGTTTCTTGGGCCTTGCATATAGATTTCTTCAACACTCCTTGTATTTTGTCTAGCTGAAATGTCATCTTCTTCATCATCACTACCTACAAAAAGAGGTTGCTCACAAGAATTAGTTGTTTCATTAGTGCACACTTCATCTTCATTGATATAAGGAACATTGGTTGTTGTAGAGTGAAAAGAAGTGGTTGGAAGTTGCGAATGTTCATCAAACTTGACATCTCTACTAACAAAGAATTTTTTTTTTTTCAAATTATATAACCTGTAAGCCTTTGATTCTTCACTGTAACCCATAAACAAACACTTATGACTTTTTGGTTCTAACTTGTGTCTCTTTTCATCAAGAATGTGTGCCCAAGCAATACACCCAAATACTTTAAAATACCCAATGTGAGGTTTCTTACCACTCCATGCTTCTTCAGGGGTGATATTTGTGAGAACTTTGGTGGGGATTCTATTTACAATATGTGCAGCACAAGAAACAGCCAAACCCCAAAATTTATCATGTAAAATTTTAGAATGCAACATACAATGAGCCATTTCTAAAAGAGTTATATTCATTCGTTCAACCACCTCGTTTTGTTGAGGGGTAAAAAGAGTTTTTCTTTGCATTTTAATACCATAATTTTCACAAAAGACTCAAATGCATAATTGCAATATTCACCCCCATTATGCATCCTTAAGCATTTAATTCTTTTTCAGCTTTGATTTTCAACTAATGCCTTAAACTTTTGAAAAACTTCAAATACTTCATTTTTACTTTCAAGAAAATAAACCCATACTCTCCTATTGTAATCATCAATAAAAGTGAGAAGGTACCTGGCACCTGAAAGTGAAGGATAGTCTGGTTCACATAAATCACTATGAATAAGTTGCAACAGATGATTAGCTCTTCATACTTTACTTGAATCAAAAGGATCTCGATGATGTTTTCCTAACACACATCCTTCACAAACACTTTCAGAAGCTAAATTTTTTGTTAATCCTCTAACCATATCCATTCTAATCATGTCTTGTAATTTTCTATAATTTATATGTCCAAGTCTAGCATGCCAAAGTTTTGACATATAAGCAATCTAAGCAATAAAAGCATGAGAGAGAGTGTATTCATCATCAACAAACCCCACAAATTTAAATAGACTCTCTTCATGATCAACTCTACCAATAGCAATTATTTTGCTTGGGTCTTTTCTATCTCTAACAATAACTTGATCAGTAGTGACAACAAATTCATATCCAGGTTGAACTATTTTATATACTGAAATAAGATTCACCCCTAATCCTTCAACCAATAAAAAAAATTTCAAAGACCCATTTGTTACATTAACAGTCCATGTTCCTAAAACTGGAAGTTTCATTTTATTGCCAATAGTAATTTCTTGATCTGAATTCTTCTCTTCATAAAAAACAATAAGCAAAGATTTATTCCCAGTCATGTGAGATGATGCCCTTGAATCTAAAATCCATTCTTTTTTAGAATCTAAAGCAAAGTATCTTCCCTTAACAATAGATTTACTCTTGGGTGTAGCAATTACCTCCTCATTTGATTTCTCTTTCCTTTTTAGGGAGATAGCTACGAAGCTATGTCTATCCTTCTTTCCATCCTTAAACCTTTCTTGCTTGGGCTTGTATTGTTGTCTTTCATTGTCTTTCTTCTTCAAACAAAATTTCTCCATGTGATTCTCACCTCCACAATACCTACAAATAATGGGTTTTCTTCCAACTTGCTTTTCTGCACCATCATTTCTAGAAAAATGGTTAGAACCTTCATTATTTTGAAATTTATTATTTCCTTTCAAATTCTTCTTTCCATCATTTCTAAAAAATTTACTTTTAGTTGTATAAGCATGATTCTTCTTAATATATCCTTATTTAATAAACTGAACTTCTTCATCTAAAACTGACTTACAAAATTGATTAAAAGTTTGTTGGGGGTATTGGGATTTAGTTGAAGAACCATTTTCCTTGATTCCTTAAATATCTTGTATGGTTGGAGAAGCTTACTTTCAACCATTGCAATCAACTGAAAATATTTTTTTGTCACACTTATTTTTTTTAGTTGAACATTTAAAAAAGTAATTTCATTGAAGTAATCAGTCATTTTTTCAAAATCATATGGATCAAAGTTCATCATTTTTTCTTCTATACTAAACATGCTAGCAATATATGCATCTTTATAATCTTTTTCTAAATTCTCCCACGGCTCTATTGGATTATCAACATCAAAAAATCTTCTATTTAGATTGGGGCTTAAAGCTTTACCAATAATACCTCTTGTTTGCTCCAATTTGCATTTCTACAACTCCTTTTCTCTATCATTTTGTTGAGGTTCCCCAATTTATTTATTCACTATCCTCCATAAAGCCTTCTCTCTTAGAGCATTCTTGACTGCAATCTTTCAGTCTGCAAAACCACTTCCATCATAAATAGGCAAAACTTCATTTGAAGAGCCCATGTTAGCAAGAAAATCAGCCTTCAAACAAATATCAATCTAGCAATACTCCAACAATATAACAACCCTGCAAACAAATCACTCTAGCAATATTTTTCTAGCTCTGATACCATGTAAAAACAAACCCAGAAATAAAAACACAATAGAACAACAATAATAAACTGATAAAACATGGCAAAACAGAGTTGGATAACTCAAAAAAATATATTTATTTAGCATTAATGCATTACACTCAATCTAGATGCAATCTACGGTAGCTGTCCACAATCACATATATATAGCTAAAAATCTTTGAAGACTGGAAGTTAAGATTGTCTAGAAAATAATAAAATATTTCTAGAGTCTTCCATAAGCTAGAATATTTCTAGAGTTGTTGTAAAAAAGTTTCCTGATCATGTTCCAAAACCTTTTACTCACTACTCTAAGTCATCTCAGCATTGGTAAGATTAAAAGACTCTACTTTCCACAAGCTCAATTTTTTTTAACCCACAAAGAGTTGATCTAGGGGAGATGGTTAGATAGTAAAGGAGACTCCTATGGTGGAGATAGGAGTTAACTTGTTTGAGCCTCATAGTGGAGCATCTCATCAACCAATTAAAATTCAACTTTTACTCACAAAGTAAACAAATATGAACCAAATAATGTATACATAATATTATTTTATAATATGTTTATATTTGTTTGAAAAGGGAATGTTTCATAATAGTCTTACAAATTAGAGAATAATAATAAACCTTTTGACACAACTCATTATGAATTAACGATGTTAAGATAAGTAACATTGTATTTAATTTTGTACCCATACATAAAACAAAAAATAGTTTAATACTCTCGGATACATATGATATGACCACCCATTCCATATACAGTGATGTCAAAAAGTAATAGCCATGTCAACATAAACCAAGTGTTGGGAATAGGATGTCATTTAATTGCAATCCTAAACATATTCCATGTATCTTCTAAGTCCTTGGAAAGTGTTCCCCAACAGTAGGATTAGAAAGAGATTAATTTTGAATGAAATGAACATGTAAATTGACATTTGTGATTATTCCTAAATGATAGGAACATGTGGGGACGCCCAAGAAGAGCTCCTACAAGATAAGAACACATTGGACACCCACATGGAAGGTGGAACCCACCTTGTTTTGTTAACTATTTGGAGGATTAGAAACACTTCAAGAATGCATGTTTTGATCCTACAAATTGGGATTGATATTTATATGAGTGGAGTGGCACTATCACCAAGATCGCTCAGCCTTTTAGTTTAATTCAGTTTAGTTATGATTCAATAATCTTCATTGCATGTAGTTATTTTGAGTTGAATGCTAGTTGACTTGAGTTAACTTGAGTTGCATGACTAATGACTTCAGTTGCATGATAGATAATAGGTGGATACTTTTAGTTAAGTGGGGATGATCAATCAAGCATAATGTTTGCATGAATTGGTGGAAAGATATGTTTCAGTTAACTAAGATTGACTTGGGTCCACCTTGGGCACCCAAGTTGGCATCTTTCAGTTAACACCTTTTGCATGAGAAGATATTTACAAGGCTCAGTCAAGTGGGCCCATTTCTGGGCACCAACTTTGAGGTGAAGTTTGCATGATATCTTCTTGACCAAAGTTCTTGGGGTGCCTAAATTGAGGGAAGACTTTGGTTTGACTTCGATACATTGTAGAACTCTACTTGCCCAATCTAGGTGTATATTTTTGTGAGGAGCTTTATGCTATTGTATTGTACAACTCTTATGAGTTTACATGTTCATATTATTGTCTATTAATTGCAACAAGTGTATGAGAACTTTCTATGAAAGTTTATTGTAGGTTGTGAAGAAGGATTGTTGAAGGCAAGGAAGCATATCAATCAAGGATTGATACAGTATTATTGTAATCTTGTTCTAAGATTAAATAATACAAGCACTATTGATTCTGGTGGAGTTTTTCCCAAAAGGGTTTCTCCACGTATATGATGTGTCACTTCTATCTCCTTGTCTCATTCTTTAGAGCGAATTTTTTTATTGTATAGTTTCAAGGGAAAGTGTTTCACCTAAAACTATATGTGCCACATATAGGCCATGTAGTTTTAGGTGAAATTGTTTAGAGCAAAACTATTTCGCTCAAAACTATTTAGTTGGTTGAAAGTGCCACACAAGTTTGTGATTTTACCCATATATGAGGTTTGAAGTTATGTTGCGTATGTCTATGAATTTATATTTGTTGTATAGGATGTAAATATTCTACCCATAGTGTTGTAAGTGCATATATGGGGTTTTAAGTTATATTATTCTATGAATTCCTATCTATTGTATACAATGTAAATTTTCTACCCATTGTGTTGTAAGTGCATATATGGGGTTTTAATTTGTATTATTTAAGCTTGTGGATGCCTATCTATTGTATATGATGTAAATGTTCTACGCACTATGTTGTAAGTGCATATATGGAGTTTTAAGTTATATTGTTTATGCTTGTGAATCCCTATTTTTTGTATAGGTTGTAAATATTCTATCCAGTGTGTTGTAAGTACAAATATGGGGATTTAAGTTATCTTGTTTATTAGAGCTATGTTCGATATGGATTCTTGAAGTTCTAGCCAATGTATTATATATTAATAACTATTACTTTGGCTAGCTGAGAGGGAAAGAGTAGGCAACATGTGTTAAATGTGAGGAATTAGATGTTGTGGGTGGATGTATCAGTCACTATTAATGCCTATTTTATATAAGATGAAAATATTGTAGGCAGTGTATTGCAAGTGCATACAAGGGAATTTTTTATTATATTGTTAATGTCTATGTCTAGCAAACTGTTAATGGCCATCTCTTCTATAGGATGTAAATTCCTTTCTATTCTATTGGATGTAAATGTTCTACTTGTTGTACTGTAATTGCATATATGGGGCTTTAATTTTTACTATTAATGTTAGTCTAAGAACATCAAACTAAAAATCCAAAAAAAAATTAAAAAAATTGTGTACCTATTATACAATAGAAACTATCAATATGTACACCTAAATTCAAAAAAAAAAATGTTCGACCATCAATTAATAATCTTTTTTTCAAGCATCACTATGAACTTACAAAATCAAGTTACAAAAAAATCATGCATCACTATTTGTGAAAATGGTGTAAGTTTTATTGTTTGCCATAATACTGAAAATTTAATTTTGTTTCCTTCGCTTTGTATAAAATAGATTCAAAAGACTTTAAATATTAAAACCATTGTTTAGATTAATGTTTATTTTTTTATAGATGACAAATGGAGCTTGAATGAGGACCCAACTTGGAAAAATACAACCCACAACAAGGTTGATTGCACATAAGAGAGGAGTTTGATTCCCCTAGATGAAGAACCTCTAGTTCATGCCAAGAGCACTCCACAACTTGTTGAGGTAGTAGTGGAGTTTACTACATAGGTACAAGAACATAGAATAGAAAAATATGAGAATGAGAGTGGTTGATAGAGGACATGAATAGATCTCTTAAAGATGTTAAGGATTTAATGGTATGTCAGAAAGGGATGCAACAAAGAAATGGAGAATCCCAACAACCACTCTCATCAACTAGTTAGGTGGGCTTACATCCATGTTGAGGAAAGGTCCTCCAACTATCTTGATAACAAATGAAGAGGCTTTAATTGTTGAATGGTGCAAAGAGATTGTTTCAATTGGTCATGGCCTTCAGATTATCAATCTCAAGGTAGAGGTAGCCCATATTTTCCAAACTAGACCCAACCCCTTTAAGGATGGGCTACCTAGGAAGTCTTGGTGGATTGGGTTTAAAAAGTGTCATATTGAACTCACATTGAGGACATCTGAAGGAATTGACAAAAAAAGCTAGTCAAACTCAAACCTATTATTGTATCTACTTTCTACGTGATATTATCCAAGGTATATGATGCAAATCCATATGGACCTCAACAAATTTGGAATTGTGATGAGATTGGTATTTAGGTAGGAAAAAATGGTGACATGAGAGTATTTGACAAAAGAGGTATTAGGAGTGTGTCTTGCATCATTCCTAAGAGTCGGGAATGGATAATTATTCTCTACTATGTGAATGTTGCTAGATAGAGCATACTAGGGTTCTATGTGTTTAAGGGTAAAAAGTAGTAAAAAATTACATTGTAAGCTATGAATCAAGGGCTTGCATGGTAGCCCAACCACACCCATGGACAACAAAATAACTTCTCATGAATTGTTTGCACCACTTTGCATAGTCAATTTCAGGTGGTGCATCTCCCACAAACAAGCACTTACTGATTTTTGATGTTTGTGGAAGCCATGTCATAGTTACCACAATCTAAGAGGCAAGGACATTAGGTATTGATTTTCTTACATTTCCAATACACATGTGTCATAAACTACAACCCCTTGATGTGAGTTTGTTTTTAGAATTCAAATCATACTTCAAATATAAATGAGTAGTATGGTTGGAAAAGTTTCCAAACATTGAAATCAATAGAGAAAATTTGGAAAAATTGGGAAGCGAGTTACTGAAAAGAGTGTTGACAGTTTCCAATATCACAATAAGATTCAAAAGGACAAGAATATGGCCTCTCAATCTTGATGCACTTGTGGAGGACATGCATCCTACCGGCATGTTTCAATTCAACATGAAAGTCAATGCTTCTAAGTGCACAACATCCTTAGTCTATCAGGAGTTGAAGTTTCACCAAATGAAGTGGCCAACACATTGCTATCCAATCTTGTAGACAATTAATTGCATTGCTAAACACTAGAATCATAGGTAGAGGAGGCTACAATGCATACACCTCAAATTACACCTAATTATTCTCAAGTACACCTAGTGGGTGATCAAGTGTCTAATAACATGGAAAATAGTTAGTGTTAATAATTGGAAGATGGATTTAGTTTCCCTTTATGCAACTAATACAACTATCATGGTTGATAAAGAAAGCTATGAGTTTGGGTATCAATTTACATTTCCATTAAGAACATGGACTTTTCATTCCCATCTCAATTATCCGCATTCATTGTACCCATAATGGTACATTACTATGCTAAACGTGGAGGTTTAGATGGTGGAGGCAATGCATAATTCAACCAAGATACCGAGGTAATTCACAATGAAGGAAAAGAAAATATTGAATCATAATTGAATTAGACAATGTATTCCCAAACATATTCGACCATCAACAAATTCATCAAGCTGCTTGTGCACATTGTCAATGAAAGATACAATAATGTTGGCGATAATAGAATTCAATTGAGTCGATAGTCTTAGTTGTTAACAACAAGTGACTACATGAGTCTCTTAATGCAACAAAATAAAATAAAGAAAGAACTAGGTTCCCTCATAAAACTACACTTATGTTTCCTAAAGTGGTGCCTCCATCAAATAAAGTTGCACTTATATTTCAAGTTGCAATTTTTAAGGGTTTTCATTCAATTTTTTCATCTAACCTTCATTTTTGAGAAACTAACACATGATGAAACTATTTAATGCTTATCAAAGACCATTATCATTAAGATTAATAATATTTTGATGTAGATCTATTGTTCCAAGACTTTACTTTCATCTAATCTAGGAATCTAATGTAGCTTAGTGGGTTTAATGAATATTGTTTATCATGTTTGAAAGTATGTGTAGATGTATTCTCTCTCCTTACACTTAGTGAGATCTTGGAGATCATAAATCTCACATTTCTTCATTTCCTTTATGTTCTAAGTGTTATCCCAAAGCTTGATAGCTTGTGTGTATGTTCTCGCCTTGTGCTTCATGTGATCTTGGGTGACCAAAATAATCTAGTATAGTCTTTCCTATTAGGAGGCCTACTTGGGGATTTGATCACCTCAAGGATGACTCCAACAACATTTTTGGTGAGGTATAGAAAGTGGGGAGAGAAAAATTTGTACCTCAAAGTGTAGCTAGCATTTTTTGAGCCAAGTCACAAGACCCTCGATCCACGGAGACTCATTTGGTGATGAGAGAAGGAGAGACCCTCTTAATCTTGGGAACTATCAAATAGGCTCACCATTAAAAAAATTCACTAAGATCCTTTTTTTAGAAGCCTTAAGACCATCAGTTGTTGCTTAGTGTGGTACTGTTGGGAATAGGATGCCATTTAATTGCAATCCTAAACATTATTTCATATATCTCCTAAGTCCTTGGAAAGTGTTCCCCAAACACTGGGATTAGAAAGAGATTAAATTCGAACAAAATGAACATGTAAATTGACATTTGTAATTAATTATAAATGATAGGAACATGTGGGGATGCCCATGAAGATCTCCTACAAAATAGGAGCACATGGGGCACCCACATGGAAGGTGGAACACACCTTGAGTTTAGTTAACTGTTTGGAGAAAAAGATAACACTTTTGTAATGCATGTAAAGATCCTAGAAGCTAGGAATTGATGTTTACATGCATAAAGTTGAAGTCTTTTAGTTTAGTTTAGATCAGTTTAGTTTAGTTGGTTCAAGACGCCTCTCAGGGTCAGGCTTTAGTTTAGTTTAGTTTAGCTTAGTTTAGCCATGGTTTAGGTTATTCTTAGTTAGTTTTAGTTGAATGCTAGTTGACATTAGTTAACTTTGGAATGCATGACTAATGACTTGAGCTGTACATGACATATAAACAAGTGACCACTTTCACATTAGGGGGATGACCATTCTTGCATGAATGGTGGAGAGATATGTTTCATTTAACAATGATTTACTTGGACCCACCTTGGGCACCCAAGTTGGCATCTTTGAGTTAACACCTTTTGCATGAGAATATATTTACAAGGCTCAGCTAAGTGGACCCATTCTTGGGCACCAAATTTTAGGATAAGCTTAGAATATATCTTCAAAATCAACATTGAGTTATGACTTCAGTTTGTGATGCCCAAATGGATGAAGGACTTATTTTGACATTGTTCTTCATGGTAGAACTCTACTTGTAAAGAGTAGGCTTGGGTTTTGTGAGATAAGCATTGTGCTTTGTAATTGTAACCTCTTTGGATTTTACAAGGCTCATTATTTTCTATTTATTGCAACAATTTGAAGAGAGTTTATCAGATTTTATTGCAAGCTATTGTGAAGAAGAATTGTTGAAGGAAAAGAAGCATCCCAAGCAAGGATTGGAATTATTGTAATCTTATTATGAGATTGGGTACTACTGATCTCTTGGTGGTTTTTCCGTGCTGGTTTCTCCACAAAGATATGTTGTGTAATTTCTTTCTTCCGGTTCTATTCTTCTACAATCAAGCCTACTTCTACAAATGGTAAAATGAATTAAACAAATAATCATCCACAAAGAAATTGTAAATAAAGAACACTTTTTCTAATTAGATCTATATAGTATAATAGTTTTTATAAGTTTTAAAGCCACATACTACCTATTTTCAACATTTGGTATTAGAGCCGAGGCTAGCATGCCTTTGGGACACCCAGTCTCTTAAGAGTTTGAAGGTTTTTGCCATAGTGGAGCTTTTACTATTGTGTTATTGCTGATTTTGGAAAATAAGTTTGTTACAATGACTTTTAATTCTCATTTAGATATTGAAAGATTTCAATGGATCTAATTATAAGATGTGAAAACTAAAAATGGAGGATCTCCTTGAAGAGAGAGATCAGGGGTTAGTTGTTGATAATGAGACAAAGTCACCTACAAGGATGTTAGATGAGGATTGGGATAAGCTTGATAAGAAGGCAAGAGGTACCATAATATTATGTCTTGCTGATGTTGTTCTCTTGAATATTTCAGAAGAAACTACTGCATATAAGTCATGGAAGAGAATAGGTGATATTTATCAAATTAAAAGTCTTCCTAATAAGTTGTATCTAAAAAGACAATTGTACTTTTTAAAGATGAAAGATGGTGATTCTCAAGGTAAATCATTTTAATGCTTTTAATTTGATTCTAAGTTAGTTAGAATCTATATATGTAAAGCTAGAAGATGAAGATAAATGCATTTTGTTACTTTGTTCTTTACTAGAATCTTGGGAAAATCTAATTGTTGCTATCAGTGGGAGTTGTTGGAAGTGACGTGGATGCATCATTGGTAAGATTATATTCATGTGACTGTAGATATGTTTTCTTGGTTTAGAGTGTTTGATATTATGTCATGGTTTACTCTTGATACTAGTTTAGAGTTTTGGCATGGTAATTGTTCTCTTGAGACCAAGATGT
>VDFB02197505.1:0-43618 GCA_007258455.2 Sequoia sempervirens | reverse complement strand
CCCTAAGTGAAAATTTGAAAAAATTTCTAAGGCGGGAAGGATAAAATATGTTGTTGAAATAAAATGCCTTGGCGGATGAATTTGAAGTTGATTGCCTAGGTGAATTTGATCAAATTCTTCATGAAAATAATGTTCTTGAGCCAGAGATGAATAAAGTCAAGGTTGTCAACGCCTCAGCCAGAAAAGTGAATTTCTTGAAGAAGATGCAGTTGAAGTTAACACTTTCAAAAGATGATTTTAAAAAATGCATCTCTTAAATACGCTTTTGAGGAGGATGAAATTTGTCTAAGGCATTGAAATATGATGCACAGGTGTTATATGCCCAGCCTACAGATGTTGAAAAATCATGGAGAAAGCAAAGTTGGCTAGAGAAAAACGATGAACCCTATCAGATCCAGAGATCACTTAGACCTTGGAAGTTAAAGCATGAAAATCAGGTAAGGTGAGTTTATATGATGAAGTGTTCTGATGCTCTTCTCCTTGCTTGTTTTGCAGGGTGAACACCAAGGCCAAGGCATGATGACTTGGGGAGATGAAGCGAATACTTGGAGAAAATGGCTAAGTGTCGAGACCTAGTATGTGCCCAACTCAGGTGGCAAAGAAGAAATGTTTTCAAAGCTCAGGATGGAGAAAAAAATGGAAACCCAAGCATTAATGGTCACCATCAAGTACTTCAAAGTTGAAGAACAACATCAAGGAGGAAAATCATCGTCGAGCAGGGGAAAGAAGTTGTCGCCTTGGAGTCAGATCGAGGACGTGCCTGCCATACCCTTTCAAGAAGTCGAAGCAACAATGACCAGACTCATCCAGTTTGCAGTCAGAAAGAAGAACAGTGTGAACGCATTTACAAATAGGAATCTTCTAGAGGATGGTGGACATTAATTGTTCATTTATTACTCCACTCCTCTTTTAGGGTTAGGGCTGAGGTGGCACAATTTGGGCCATCCATTTGATTGTAATTTGAGCCGTCCATTGGACTTGGCCAGCTATATAAAGGGGAATCCCCCCTCATTTGTAATAGAGTTAGACAGTCAGATATCAGTAGAGGATAGAGTAGAGAGATAGCTTAGCTTGTTAGCATAGTGTAGTTTGAAGGAGAAGGAAAGTTTTCCCTTGAAAACTTTGTAAGAGATTGTTGTGAAAACTATTATAATAAAAGATCTTTCATTGAATGGTGAATTCATCTTTGTTATGAGTAGCTAGCAAGATTTCTTCATCCCTTCGACTTCAAGTAGTGTAATTTTTATACAAGTAGATGCTAGTTGTGGAATGTGGTGTTTAATTTGAGCAAGCTTCGCTTATCCATACCACTAGCAATGTCACTGATGGTGGGCGCGCCTTGTGTGGTCAACTGGAATATCGTGTACTTAACTTCGATCATGATTTGTATGTTTATATGTGTCGTTGTGATGGTATTTTCATGCTAAGTTGTGATTTGAACACCTTGAGCTACTCCTTTGAAGATTGCACTAGTTCTGTGGAAGCTATCCGAAGTGAGGCAAAATGGAGCCTGGTTGAAGTTTGCGAGAATTGATCGCCATGTCCCACGCCTTAGAGTAGATTAGAACCTTCTTATCGCTACACTCATTTAAATTCAGTTCATTTCTGGTTAGTATTAGGAAACTTGCACTTACCTGCCAAATCATCCGAATTACATGAAAGCCCTTAATATGCTGTCTGCTATCAGCTGCTGAACAATTGTGTAAGTCTCCTTGAAATACAAGCAAAAACACATCGAGCCAATTGAGGGTATTCTATTGCACTGAAGGAACCTTGGAGTTGAACGCACAAACTTTCTCGCAATCTTAGCGTGCTGGATACTTTGATCAAGAGAGAATAGGGTAGCCGTTGGTGAACTTTATTCTGTGTTGGTGCGGTCACGAAAATCACATCAACACTAACCACCTTCCATGGATTCACTTATCTTTGGCGTTTGTATCGGGCGTTAACAGGTCGATCTTTTGGCGCAACGACAAACGTGATTCACTTCTCTCTATCTGCTAATCATCCTGATGATGGATCATGGAGTATGATCCGAAACGTTGATGAAAAAACAACACACAGTTTTATCCAGAAATCTTGACTACTTACAACAAATGGTATCGAGCCGGATTGTGGGTTCGAATCCCCTCAGGTGGTTGAGGGTGGATTGTTAGACTAATCACTAGTGTCCCCCTTTGGATTCGGGACATGGACTAATCGCCTCCCATGGATTCGCTTATCTTTAGTGTTTGTATTGGGTGTTAACAGGTCGATCTTTTGGCACAACGAAAAATGTGATCCAATAAGTTGCTTGCTGATAGCTCCATACAAGGGTTATGCATTGCATGATAATGATTTCAGGAAAAGCTTCAAAATTAGGGTTTGAAGGATTTATTAGACAATTGTAGATATATTGATCATCATTCCATAGTAATGGGATTTATAGAGATTTATGAAGGATTTTAAGAGTTTCTTCACTTGTATGAAATTTGCTAGGAGACATGGGTGCTAGAGTTTGTTGATTTGATCATTGATTATAGCCATTCACAGTTGTGGTGATTCATATTGGCAATGGTATTTAATATTAGGAATGTAATATCTTCCAACTATGGCATGTGAGTTGGAAAAGGTATTGTTAGGGGCGTACTTATATTCTTGGCAATAAGTCTCATATTCCCGACATTGAACCAAGGTATCATTGAAGGTGGCGGCTGAAGTTGTTGAGATATATGAAGGGAATGACTCTTTGCATAAGTTTGGAAATGTATGAGCAATGTTGATATATGTTGGCGTTTAAATTCGCACCTCTGGAATGCGTATTTGAAATGGACAGCTATGCACAAATAAACTACTCTTCAAATTAGGAGGGGAAGCTCCCTCTTGCTGATGGTGTTTGAAAGAAAGTAAACTAAAACTAAGTTGCCTATCTTTTTGATCAGCTTAGAGCACAAGGTTTATTAAACACAAACGCCGCAGTTGAGATTTTCTGATTTAAAGAACTTCAACTACGACTAACTTAAACTAAAGACGTTTCTGGCTTCTCAAGTAATAGCAGAGCGAGAGAAACTAGAAATGGACAAGGTAGATTTTCTGACAAAATACTTCAATGAACTATCTTTCAACAAACACCTACACACTTCAATGCAAGTTGAAATCAAGATCATAAAAGTGGAACACAAACAACGGAAACCTGAGATTTTATATCAAGGCAAAGGAGGCTTGTGATTTTATTACTCAAATCTCTAGAACAAGCTCACTTCTAACATGCCTGGAACAAGAAATTGCAGCTAAAGAGGCTTGCAATCTTGCTCTTCACACAATAGAAACAACAATCACATTAACTCCTTGTTGGCTAAAGAGGCTCAACAATTTACTTATCACAACACAATTGAACAATACTTGAGTAACAAATAGAAGGCACAATAGGCTCAGCGTTTTGTTCTCATTAGCACGGTTAAAGAAAACTAAAGCAAAGGCTCTTATTTATAGAGAAGCAGAGGAGCAGGGAACCCTAAAATCTCCTTGCTTTCAGAATCTAGGGCTTGCTCAACAAGCAAGCTTTATTACTAAATCTAGGAAGAGGATAACATCTAAAACCCTAGAAAGTAGAAAAAGCGGGAAACGCCAACTATTACATTTATCTTCTTTCTTTTCTTCAAAGAATGGATAAGAATCGTTCCAAGAATAGAAAGAAAGCGAAAAAAAGGCTTCTAGATAAAAGCCGCTTTAAATCTCAATCATATCCGCTAAAAAGCAGGAACTGTGTCCCGGTCAGGTGCATTGATACCATCTAAGGCAATATTTTGATTCTCCAAGATCTCCTCGCCTTTTGTGATCAAACTTAGAGGATCCTTCACTTCTTTGGCTGATTTATGAGTTTTGTTCTTGAAAAACATTGCTGCCCGAAAAGATGACTCACTAATTGATAACTTGGCGGCTCTGCAACTTTATGTTTTCGACACCTCTCTTGATTTCCAACAGAAGAGTATTGCACAACTCTTTTTTGATACTTTTCCTTTTTCTCATATCACACCTTCTTGTGTTCTTCAGCTGAAATGATGAAGTTTTGATATAGTGCTGATTTGGTCCTAAACTCGAGGGGAGTGTACTCCATATTGAAAACCTTGAAGAATGACTGTAAACTCGCCTATGTTCACACAAGTTTTGAGCAACTTTCTATTTTTAGAATGCTGGTTTTTCTTCTTCAAACGGACAAATTTTTGGAAATTTTTCTGAGATATGGGTTTTGCTCAGAATTTCGTTGCAAGACAACCCAGATCGTTCATTTTTGAAAATTTTGAATTTAGATTGAAAAAGTAGCAAACCCTAATTT
The DNA here is from genome assembly GCA_007258455.2 of Sequoia sempervirens. Lineage (NCBI taxonomy): Eukaryota > Viridiplantae > Streptophyta > Pinopsida > Cupressales > Cupressaceae > Sequoia > Sequoia sempervirens. Next base: position 39,303 of record VDFB02197505.1, on the reverse strand, counting down.
TTTCAATTTTTCACCGAAAAAGCTGGCACCTGGGTTTTGTTCAGAATACAATTAGAAATGGACCCAGTTGATCAGATTTGTAAACCTTGAAGATTTCACTGACATGCAAGGAAAAAGCAGCTGCTGCAACTTGATGAATTTTTCCAATAATTCTTCAGAAGAATGAGATGAAGAAACCCAAATGGCTTAAAACTAAAATTCTTTGACCTTCTCCTTCAAAAATTTGATCTTCTGGATGAAAAAGCATGAAAAAGCAAAGTCTTATGCTGCTGGTCTGAAAATTATTCATGAAAATCAGCAACCTTGAGCTCTTGAATCTTGAAATAAAATCTCAAAGTTGTTGCTCCACTTTTCTTCTTTGGAAACCACCTGCAAAAATGATGAAAACTGAAAGAAAGAGATGTCTTAAATAGATTTAGGGCTTGAAATAGATTTGCTTTCTTTTGCTTTAATCCTCAAACCCTAAACTTTCTCATGTGTCGAACTTGGACATTCACTTCAACTTGCAATTTTGAATATTTGAAAATTTCACTAAGGCATTGAAAGTTGGGCGCCCTTCTTGGCTAGGGGCGCCCATTTTCTCCAGAGTCAGCCACTTTTTTGAGAATTTTCAACTTTTCTTCCATTTTGACCCCTGGTTTGACCTCGATCTTTGGCTTCCAGATTGATTCGATGAACAAGGTAGATGATTCATCACGTAGCCTGACTGATTTTGAGAAGATTGTTCTGGAGGAATCTCGGGCGAAAAACTTCGTTTTGACCTTCAAATTCATGGGAGCCCATTTCCTCTAGGGGCTCCGAACTTTCACAGTGTTAGCCATTTTTGCATGATTTTCAAGTTCTTCATTTGCCTTTGATCTTTTGATGAAATCTTGATTCCGGGAGCTACGCTGATCCGATCGACTGACCGTCAACTCCATTGGATAGCTCGACTGAAACTGACGAAGTGATCTTAGAAGCCGTATTTGCAAATTCTAACATCTCAAGGCTCAAAATCTTGGGCGCCCTTTCTCTCCAGGGGCGCTCAACTTGACCAGACTTAGCCATTTTTCTGAAGTTTTCAACTTTTCTTCATCCTTTCACTTCTACAGATGATCTCGCCCGATCTGGTGATCCGGAGCTCGGATTGACTAACGTTTGAGCTTGTCGCGAAGTTGGGAAGATTTTGGAGGGGGTTCCCTGGGAGTGTTGACTGCGGAAAATTGAACTTGGGCCTTCAAAAGCTTGGGCGCCCATTTTGGCTGGGGGCGCCCAACTTCACTATACTTAGAATATTTTTCATAAATTTTACCTTTGCTTTTGAATTCTGAATTTTCACTCTTGTTTTACCCTCTGTTTTGCCTCCTGTATCAGACGATTGCCAACTCGGATTGGCAAGTTGATAGTCTGGTTGGAAAGCTTGTTCTGATCTGAAGAAGACATGCTCGAGGCAGTTTTAGCAAATTCATCTGTTCAAGCCCCCAAAAGCTTGGGTGCCCTTCTTCTCCAGGGGTGCCCATTTGCTCCAGACTTAGTCAAATTTTCATCTACTTTTATCTTCAAATTTGAACCCTCATCCTATACCTTCAACTTTGATCTAGATTTTCTGGAGAACGACAAGTCAGATGCCCTGGCAAAGATATTCGTTGCGAAGCAGACTGAATTCCGGAGAGATTGAGCACTTTAGCAAAACCCTAACTGCTAGATTTGCCCCTTCAAAAAGCTGGGCGCCCCTGGGCACCTGGGGCGCCCAAAGTTCCCAGACTTAGAAACTTTTTAGACACTTTCATAATTTTCATTCTGTCTCCTATTTGAAACTGCTCCGTTTGATCTCGAGTTTCGCGTGATTGGATGATCCGTTGACTGCATCGCCGGATTTGCTGCGGAGTTGGAAGGATTCTGAATAACTTTGACCGAGAGCTCAAACCCTAATTCCATCATCTGGTGCCCTAAAAATATGGGCGCCTATTCTCTCCTGAGGCGCCCATGACAAGCAGACTTAGTCAAAATCTGGTAGATTTCACCTTCCTTCTTCATTCAACATGCATGTTCATCATTTCATCTTCTGTTTGATGCTTGATCATCGAATCTGACACTTAGTAGCCGACTGACCTCCATTGATGACTTCGGAGCTCCTGAAATGCTTCTAAAAATGCAGAAAAGACCCAGTAGGGAAAAACTGATCTTTTTAAGATTCTAACTGCACCAGCCTGATATGGACGTATTTTGAGCCAATCAAAATCAATTCGGACCCTATCGGACCAACTTTCTATTTTGAGAAAGTTTTGCCAGTATCCATTTCCAAAGAAACCCAGAAAGACCCAGAAAAGTTACTATTTTTAAAAAATTTCTAAAAATAGCAGTTTTCCTAAAAAGTAGGGATGAAAAACTGAGATCTGGGTTTTGTAGATTAGGTTGCTCTTAGCAGACCAAGATCATCAGATTTTGAAAATTTTGCGTTTTAACCCCTCATGCAAGACATGCACACCCAAATTTTGACCTTTTTTACTGATTTAACAAGACTTTTACTCATTTCTTCAAAATGTCTAAGTGTAACAAAAATTTTAATTTTGGGGTACAACAATATACCAACACATCATTCTCTTAGCCGTGTTGCAAAAATAAAGGAATGTGTGGAAACTAGAAGAGGACGTGAGGACCAATCTGCTTATATGCCAGCCATAGTTGGCTGCGTGGTGATTTCTAGGAAGGTTGGGTGGATCTGTGGGGTCTTTGGAGGTTGCTTTAGCAATAACTAAGGGAATAACTAAGGGAGTACAAAAATCCATTTTTGATTAATAGTGAGCTGCACACTAGTTCAGCCCTTTGCAAGCAGCAGTCCTTACCTAAGGTGGTGCCATTAACCCCTAATTGTCCACATCTGAAGTTGGATAGCACTGTATATCGTCTTGAACTAAACTCCAGGTTAGAAAATGAGATGTTATGTATGCAATTAATTGTTGTCCAAAATCTGAGATATAGGTATTATGCTCAATATTATATTCTTCCATATTTCCCTTATGGTGGCAACAGTTGTATTTACAATATTGAAATTAGTGTGCAATCTATGTAATAAATCTATTGGATATTGAGATACTTGGTACAAACTCGGAATGGTAATCGATCAAACTGTTTGATAAAATGCCTGCATTGTCAAACATTTGGAAATTGTGAATTTTTGTTCTAGTTTGGGGTGGGACATTACAATGGTATTAGAGCTAAAGTTCTTGCTAGCCTGTTGGAAGATTCAGTGAAAATTCATAGTTATAACTTATGACAATGGACTTCAGCAGGGTTGAAGATCAGATCAAGAGGAGTTACGAACAGGAAGCTATCAACTCTTTGAAGAGTATCGAGGCATGCCTGATAGGTCTGAAAGACAGGTTCCTTTTGATTCTTTCTTGAGTTTAGTTGTAACATTGAAACCTAGAAAAATGTGTTTGGTAAAGTACATTAGAAGAACAATGAAAGAACAATCAAAAGTTACCATTGAAGAAGGGTTAGAGATGGAAGTTGAATTGCTTCAATGTGAATTGCTACTTACAGGTGTTCCAAAAAAGCTTGATCAGCAGTGTTGCATTGGTCAAGAGGCAGAGACAGACAATGAGGAAAGCAAATTAGAAAATCAGTCATCTATTGCAGCCACATCCAAGGAGCAATCTTCACTTGAAAGTGCAATTTTCAGTCATGGGAAAGATGTTACAATAGGTAATGAAATCGGATTTCAGTATGATACTCCTCTATTTGAGCCTAGCATTGCTTCATCACCCTTACCTCATTTTGGCAAGGAATCAAATGGTAGTTTGGGTGTCCTTGAGATGGATGTTTTTCAATTCAGTATGTAGTGAACAAAGAGGTTTGGATAAGACCTACTTGACATTGCAAGATATGGAGGGGAATGACTATCATGGTTCTAGTACTAGGGAGTTGAAGAGTGATTTATTCACGAAGGCATCCAATCATGAGGAGTACAGTGATCACATTTTTCCTGAACATAGCAACCAACATTTTAGCACTTGGGATCTGGGTGTGATGGCTTCTACATATGACAATGATCCTGTTTAGGATGAATGTACTTTCGACGATAGTGCTGTTCTAACTTCATCTCCATAGTTATGGATGAAGGATGGCATTGTTGGCATTGATGGAATTGTTATTAACCTTGAAAACAAATCTGATTTAGTGTTGCATGATGCTGATCCAACTTCTCGGGAGTTATGCTCAAAGGAAGACAAAGAGGAAGCTGATTTTGGGAAGGGTTATGGGACATAATAACTCGACCAAAATAACCCTGGACAAAATAACCCGGTCACAATAACCCAAGGACAAAATAACCTAGGGTCATAATAACCCAAGCCAAAATAACCCATGGTCATAATAACCCATGGACAAAATATCCCCGTAAGAATATAGAGAAAGGAAAACAATATTTTTAAATTACATGGGTTATTCTGTCCATGGGTTATTTTGACCATGGGTTATTCTGTCCATGGGTTATTATGACCCTGGGTTATTTTGTCCTTGGGTTATTATGATGAGGTTATTGTGGTCGGGTTATTATGTCCTGATACCTTTGGGAAGCATAGTGCTGATCATAAATTATAAAATTGTATGAGGTTGATAGGTCTCAGGGGTCCCATCATTTGGCAGGGTAGTCGAAGGTAAATGAAGACATGATCATTGCTGCCATAAACCATTTTGATGACACTCTTAAGCTGATGGAAAAATATTGTTGGAGGATTCTAGGGACACATAAGAACCTTGAAGGAGAACTTTCTCTTGCAGATTTTCAGGTGCTTAGAGAAGCATTGGTGGTAATGAAGTCACATTACCTACACCTACTTTTCGATAGAGATCACCTTCTCATGCTTGGTGAGATCTATTTTGATGTGCTGAAAGGAAAAGAAAAGGAAGTGGACCAACTTTCCTGTGAGCTTAAGGTTACCAAGGATTCTTTGAAGAGCACTCAGATGGCCCTTCAAGAATTAGTAATTTAGATCAATGAGCTCTCTGAGGAATTGAGCTTTGCTCAATCATCATCATCCACAACAGAAATTCAATCTTCTATGGCAGCCATAGCACCTGAGGATGATAGTGGCACTCATGGTTTAAGGGGAGAACCTCTTATGATGGTCAAGCATGAGGAGCTTTCAGATTTGCATGGGTTTGAGGACATGTATGGTTCTGAAATTTCTGATTATGCACATAGCTTGCATCATGGAGATCATGAGTCACCTTTGTGGGAGAGCCAATTGAGGGCTCAAGGCATAGATATGAAATTGTTAGTTGAGCATACACCTTGTGGACCAGCCAACAATGATGTGCATGCATCCACAAGTGACAGGGGCACAAGTCTCTATATTGGTGATGTAGAGATTGCTATTGATAAGTCTTGTGATGAGGAGGTGGATTCTTGTAAGGCTAGCGTGTTGGATCATAACGCTGTTCCATTCATTTTACATGAGGATTGTAGGGCATCATCTAGTGGGAGCATGTCTCCTACACTTGTAAGCAAACCAGAAAATGTATTTGTTGAGGTTGATTGTAATCCCGAGCCTAGTGAGTCACAAGAACTAAAGGAACAACTGAAAGTCATTGAAGATAAGGTTGTCCAAACCTTGACCCTCTTTGATAGCATGCACAAGTTCTTTGAATACCTCCTTGGTCAACTCAATTGGAAGAAGGCAGAAGGGGGTAATTGTTGGAACTTCGATATCAAGTCTCCAAACTATCAAACATGCCCTAGAGGAAATGAAATTAGATATCCTCCATTTGCTCTTAGATAGGGACTTAGCCATCAAGTTTGTAGAGAGGACTTACAAAGCCAATACAAAATTTGCTCATCATGATCTGAGATGTGAGACACCCCCTGATTCGTGTGATGGGAGTGGTGATATGTCATATGTGGAATCCAAGTGACTATGCAGGGATTCTATTGGCGCAAGCGGGTGAATTTCTCCTTGACTATATTGTAAGGGATGCTCATCATTTTTCTTTCAGCCCGTGCGCAAATGATTTGATGATACAAAAATATGGGTTGGATCGAAGATTACATAGTCCATGCTGGTATGATGTGCTTCCATCACTAGAAGATAAAACCAAATCCCATGGGTCTCCTACTCTGTTTACTCCAGGTGGTTGCATACAAGTATAGGAAGTAGAGTCTCATCATGCAGATGACTCTTTGGTAGAGTTTGCAGCTTCCTTACTTTAGGGGTTTTCGATGGAGGTACTTACCCTTGTGTGGCATACACTTGGAGGAATGAAGTTTCAGCGGAGCTATGATCCTAGTGAGCATGATGACATTGGTGTTCCAGTCCTTAATGACGGAGTTCCACTCCACAATTTGATAGGAGATGGCTGTCCTACTTCATGGAACATGGATTTCATTCATAACTTATGGAGGACAGTGGCTGTTCGAGAGTTTAGAGGAGAGTTGCATCATCTCCTCATCTTTGGAGAGCGGCATAGGGTTGATACTCTATCATCCTATGATCCTGGCGGTATTATTTGCATCCCCATAGGTCGGATTTTCAGTCTTGAGGGTGTTGATCTGTTCCATATTAGCAACCTAGGAGGAGCTGCTATACATTTTCTGGAACCTATGAGGGGTATTTTTCACATCCATGGGAGATCTACAGGAGTTGGAGAGTGGTTTTGCGTTGCTAGCACTTTGAGATACTCCCATCTTCTCATGTTTGACGAATGTAAGGATGTGGTGGTTTGGGATCTGTTGTGACTTTTTCACACATCACCCCATTCAAAATGGGGACCCCCTAATTTTTGCTTCGTTCCTCGTCTTTTGGCTCTGGTTTTGTCTCTCCCTCTCTTTCTGCTGTCTGTCCTTTCCGGGGATGTCTCCGCCATTGAGTTTAAAAGTGAGTTTGGCCAAGTCTGAAAATTAGGGTTTTGAGCTTCCTTGCCAATTTGAGGTCAAGTGAAGTGAGTAAATTGAGATTTGAGACTAACATTGATGTCAGTGTGCTTCCAGCAAGCTTCCACTAAAATTTCATCTGATTCTGGCTACTTACTATTTTTAGTAAGTGTGCAATTACAGGCAACCCGTCAACATTTTTGAAATTCCGACAGTCATGTTGCATTCAGAACACACCAAGTTGCTCGCGTGCGAAATTTGAGCTGAAACAGAGGACTTACTATTTTTAGTAGTTCGGCTTCCGGAGCCAATTTCAGGGCCTATATGCAGAGTTTTTCAACGCGTAATGCGGAAGTTCATACGGGTTTTAGAGCTTCGCCGGTGATATGACATGCAAAAGCGGATAATCCTTTCGATAGGAACTACTATTTTTATGGAGTCGCGTCGACGGTACTTCTCCCCGGCGCCGAGGATCACGAGCTGGTACTTAATCACAGCGAAATGAGAACCGCAGGAGATCATTTGATATGCATCTGAGAACAAATTAGGGTTTCCGGCCGGGGCACGAAAGAAGGGGTAAAAGGCATAATTTTCGGCGATTATGCTCCACCACGTCGGTGATATCCTTCAAAGCTATCTGGCGAGGTAAAATTTGAAGTCAAGCGAGCACTTACTATTTATAGTAAAGTCATTTTGAAGCTTATGAGGCTAAAGATAGCCGGTCGGTTACCCGTAAGCCCAGATGTGAGGCGAGGTCCGCGTGGTGAAGGCGCCTCATTGAATTCAAATCAAACGGAGTTGTGGAGGTACCGAGAAGCAGCGTTACTATTTATAGCAAATCACCTTCGAAATGGGCTAAAAATAGCAGGCCAACTAAAAATAGCGTGTCAACAGGGTAACAAGGTCGTGAGGATGTAGTGTTTGAAATTTCAAATCGTTTTGAGCTTCAGAGATGCAAAAATCAGAGGGCTTACTATAAATAGCAAGGCATGGATAAACTGGCGAAAACGAGGAAAAAGTGACTAAGTCTAGAACTTCACCCTGCACCACCTTCCAAATGCGCCCATCTTCAGTTGGAGTCAGGAAAATGGCTAAGTGTTGAAAATCCTCCTGCCTTGCCAAAATGCGCCCACTTTGAAGAAGTTGATGGAAAATATTCAAAGGAAAAAAGATATCCACCTCCCATAGCCAAATACGCCCTCATGCAAAGTCTCATGCTAGAAAATTTCTAAGTATCAACTCTCATCCTTCACCCATGGCTAAATGCGCCCTCACTCTAGGAAGAAGTTCAAAATTTTCTAAGGCAAGAATCTCGTCCTCCTCACTCATCAAAATGCGCCCATGCAGCAAGAGAAAGTCAACAAGTCAAAGTTTTTCATCCTTCAGCATAGGCTAAATGTGCCCACCTTGAAAGCAAGATGCTAAAAATTCTCTAAGTTAGAAACTCATCCTCCTCCTATGCTGAAATGCGCCCAAAAGCAAATGAGTCAAAGTAGTCAACAAAACTCATCCTCCTCTCACCCCAAAATGCGACCAAATGGGGCCATATGGAGACAAAAATGAAGAAGTTGAAAGGTCACTAAGGCGTGGAAAATGCTTCATCCTTCAGCCTAGGCAAAATGCGCCCAAATGAAGGCATGTGAGGACAAAACCAAAGGCATGCAAGGTTGGAAAAGGACAAAACGTCTCCATGCAAAAATATACATGCAAAGATGTAAGATGAGGACAAATGAAAAGATTCTTGGGTAAGACTTAAGTCTACCTTGATATCTAAATGCGCCCAAGTGTGGATAAAGACAAGTGAGGTGCTAGGCGTTGAGAATGTTCTCCATGACAAGGAGAATGCGCCCAAAGTAATTCAATTGTGAGGTAAAGTGGTAAGGCGTTGAAAGTGTTAAGTGTTGAAATTTTTTCCAAAGGCGTGGTTTTATCCTTCTTCAAGTTGAATATGCGCCCAAGGTATTGATGAATATTGCCAGGCATTGGAATTTTAAAATGAAAGATATCCCCCATGATGTGCCAAATGCGCCAAGATACAAGATGAATAAAAGAAAATATGTAAGGCGTGGCTAGTATCCTTTTGCAAGTATGAAGTGCGCCTAAGAATTAAATGGAGAATAATGCCAGGTGGTAAAATAATATGCTAGGTGTTGGAAATTGCTAGGTGAGGAGTAAAATATAGAAGGCGTTGGAATTTAAATCTTCCACGATGTGCTTCCAAGAAAAATTTCTAAGTGAGTTGAAACATAAATTTTTTTCTCACCACAGGAGGATGAAATAAAATTTTCTAAGGCAAAATTTTCAAAAGTGCTGAGTGATTCAAAAATTTTCTAAGGCAAAAAATGTTCTTCCTTAGGAAAAACGCCTAAGTCTGGCGAAGTGATGAAATTTCTTAAGCCATGAATGGATTGCCAGTGAAGAAGTTCGATGATGCCAGCTGCACAAGGTCAACAAAAATATTTCTCAAGTCAGAGCAACAGGATTTTCACAGATATGAAGAACGGAATCAAATTTGTTAAAAAAATTATTTTTTTTCCAATGTGCAAAATTCAAGAAAATTAAATGAACCCGTTCGTTGTGCACCCATGAGTTCGACGCGTTCTGAAGGAAATTTTCTTTTGGGTATTGAAGATTATCGATGAGGAATGGATTTTAAGGTCTTCCACAACTTGCCAAGGATTCTGGGATAAAGATTTCAAATGGGCACTAGATTAATGAGTTTTCCTAAGGGAAATTTGAAAATTTTCTAAGGAAAAATAAAGAAAATGTGTTTTCAAGGTGAAATACTCCAGACGATGAATTTGAAAGGAACTGCCTAGGTGAATTTGCTCAAGCTCTTTGTGAAGATAATTTTCCTGAGCCAGAGATGAATGAGATCAAAATTGCGAACACCTCAGCTGGAAAAGTAAAGGGGAATATAGATGGGTTGAAAATTTGGCTAAGGCATGAAGAATTTGAACGCGAAGTTGGCTAAGGAAAAACGATGAGCCCTTGAAGATCAAAGCGTGAAAATCAGGTAAGTAAGGTGAATTTATATTATGAAGAATTGTTTTGTAGGAGGAACGTCGAGACCAAGCGTTGATGATTTAAGTGATCCAAGATGACATTTCAACTTCGAAGGAAGAAAAGTTGCGAGAAAATGGCTAAGTGTTGAGACTCAAGTGACAAAGAAGAAGTTGAAGAACAACGTCAAGAAAGAAGATCGAAAACAGTGTGAACGCGTCTACAAACGGGAATCTTCTAGAAGGATGATGGACATTAATGGCTCATTTATTACCCCACTCCTCTTAGTGGCGGTTTTTAGGGCGAATCTTGTTTAGGGCTGAGGGGCTTCAATGGCGGGCCATGGTGATTGTAATCTGGCCGTCCATTGGACTTGGCGGTATATAAAGGGAGTCCCCTCATTTGTAATCTCATTAGAATTAGAAGTAGAAGCGAGCTTAGAGAAGGAGTAGAGAGAAATTGATAGAGTAGAAAGTAGGGTAGTTTAGATTGAAAAGGAAGGAAAGTCTTCCCTTTGAATACTTTGTAAGAAGTTGTCATGAATGCTTTCATAATAAAAGGATTTTCATTGATGGTGATCTTCTTCTTTGTTATGAGTAGTTGTTGAGGCTTCTTCGTCCTTCCAATTCATGCCATCTTGAAGTAGCATAAAATAAAGTAGATTTCATTTCATGCAAGTACTTAGCAATTGTGGAATGTGGTGCTCGATTTGAACAAGACTTCGCTTGTCCATACCACTAGCGGCTCGCTGACGGTGGGTTCGCCTTGCGTGGTCAATTGGAACTTTGTGAAACTTAACTTCGATTATGGTTTATATGTTGGCATGCGTCGTTGTGATGGTGTCTTCATGCTAAGATCGTGATCTGAACATCTTGAGTCACTCCTCTGAAGATTGCACCAGTTCCGCAGAAGCTGTCCGAAGTGAGGCAAAACGGAGCTTGGTTGAAGTCTGCGAGAATTGATCGCCGTGTCCCACGCTTTAGAGTAGACTATAACATTCTTATCCCTACACTCATTTAAATTCAGTTCATTTCTGGTTAGAATTAGGAAACTCGTGCTCACTTGCCAAATCATTCGAATTACATGAAAGCCCTTAGTCCGCTGTCTGCTGTCAATTGTCGAACAATTGTGTAAGTCCCCCTTGAAATACCAGCAAAATCACATCGAGCCAACTGAGTCTATTCGCATTATCGGAACCTTGGAGTTGAAAGCATGAACTCACTCGCAATCTTAGCATGCTGAATACTTTGTTCAAGAGAGGATAGAGTATCCGTTGGGAAACTTTATTCTGTGTTGGCGCGGTCTCAAAAACCACGTCAACAGGATCCAGGTGGTGACAAGCTTGGCACATCATTTCATTTGGATCTTGATGAGTTGCTTCACAACTCATGGAGCATTGATGATGATTATATCAGAGTGGCACATTGGAAGTCAGCGGGTATTGAGAATGGTGGACTTCCAATTTGGCTCTGGGATCCAGGAATTTCTATGCTTGGTAGATTGCTTCATATTTGGAGAGTGACTAACGGAGCTGTCGAGTTTAGTTTTATCCTCACCCAATTGATGCAGAGGACATGTAGTGGGGTATTCTACAGGCTTATCTGGGATCTCGGTATTCAGGTGACAAGCCAGTGTGTTTAGGTGACAAGCTAGTGTGTTCAGGTGAAGATTGCTTGGAGACAAGCAATCTTGGGGAGGGCGGACTGTAATGTCCCCTTTTCCTAGGCAGTCATCAAGTGCTGTGTTTATTCTATCACTTGGTCCTCGTAGACTAACGGGATGATTAGGGGGCCCCTCTGATGGTGTTTGTAGCTTGTCAGTCAACCATTTGTGCTTAAATGGTGTTTCCCAGCTCAGTGTTTTCTAGGGTTTCCGCAATGTACCTTCCGAAGCTTTTCTTTGGCACTTTGTCCACACTATCTTTAGTAAGTCACAGGGTGGTCAGCGACCTGGTTAGTTGGTAGTATCTCTATGTTGGGCATGTTGGCGGTTTCTCACCATGGTTTGTTCTTGGCATTATAATGGTCCGGAGTTTAAAGTTTAAATAACGTTATTATTAAAGTTAAATTAAAATATTAACTTTAAGTGTTATTTATATATTTAAAGTGACTTTATAATGATTTTTAAGGAGGTTTAAAATGTTAATTTTATTTTATAAAGTTGGTCGCCCAAACTTAAAAGGGATAAAGGCGGTACGGTGAATAAAATAAAATAAATTTAAATGCCAACTTGGGCATGGGAAATTGGGAAGTGATATAAAAGCATTTTATGTGCTTTTTTGCTTATTTCATCGTTTGGAGAAAATTTGGAGAAGGGTTTGCTGGTTGGGCTGAAAAGTCTTGGATTCTTGAGGATGAAAACCCTCATGAGGAACAATAGTTGCAAGAGTGAAAGATCTCCCAAGGTTGCTTGCTCATAGCTCCATATAGGGGTTATGCATTGCACGATAACGATTTTAGGAAAGTTTCAAAATTAGGGTTTGAAGGATTTATCAAACAATTGTGGATATATTGATCATCATTTCAGAGTAATGGGATTTATAGAGATTTATGAAGGATTTTCAGAGTTTCTTTGCTTGTATGAAATTTTCCAGGAAGCATGGGCACCAAATTTTGCTGATTTGATAATTGATTATAGCCATTCAAATTTGTGGCAATTCATATTGGCAATGACATTTAATATTAGGAATGTAATATCTTCCAGCTATGGTGTGTGAATTGGAAAAGGTATTGTGAGGGGCATACTTATATTCTTGACAATAAGTCTCATATTCCTGACATTGAGCTAGGGTATCATTGAAGGTGGCGGCTGAAGTTGTTGATCTGTATGAAGGGAATGACTCTGTGCATAAGTTTGGAAACGTATGAGCAGTGCTGATATATCAGCGCACCATTCTCTTAGCCATGCTGCAAAAATAAAGGAATGTGTGGAAACTAGAAGAGGACGTGAGGAGCAATCTGCTTATATGCCAGCCATAGTTGGTTGCGTGGTGATTTCTAGGAAGGTTGGGTGGAGCCGTGGGGTCTTTGGAGGTTGCTTCAGCAATAACTAAGGGAGTACAAACATCCATTTCTGATTAATAGTGAGCTGCACACTAGTTCAGGCCTTTGCAAGTAGCAGTCCTTACCTAAGGTGGTGCCATTAACCCCCAATCACCTACATCTGAAGTTGGATAACACTGTATATTGTCTTGAACTAAACTCTAGGTTAGAAAATTAAATGTTATGTATGCAATTAATTGTTGTCCAAATCTGAGATATAGGTATTGTGCTCAATATTATATTCTTTCGTATTTTCCCTTATGGTGGCAACAATTGTATTTACAATATTGAAATTAGTGTGCAATCTATGTAGTAAATCTTTTGGATATGGAGATACTTGGTACAAACTCAAAATGGTAATCGATCAAACTGTTTGACAAAATGCCTGCATTGTCAAACATTTGGAAATCATGAAATTTTGTTCCAGTTTGGTGTGGGACATTTCATCGCAACACTATCACCATGGTGCTAATGAATGAATGAAAGATTTTAATGACGTCCGCGAGACCAAACAGTCTATGGGACCGAGACAAAACAGGCCTAATTTGTCTTCATACTCTTTTCCAAGTCAGATCTCCTGCTATTAAGTTTGACTAGAAGGCTAGCCGTCTGATTAATCTTATCTTCCTCAAATAGTTGGTGCATATTGTCCACTTTCAAACTATTTTCATGCTGAGTGCGGATATCCTCGTAAGCAATGCATTCCATGATGAAGTGCCATTCTGTTTCCACAACCCCTTTATTGCAGAAAATACAAGTTCTTTCTTCCCAAGTTTCCTTGGGTATCTTCCACCTACCGGTCTCACACCTAAGGTGATGTGATCCCGTCCTCAATTGTGCCACTAACAACCTCGCTTTCCCTTTAATATCTGCACCTAAATAAGTTTTTTCACCATGATCCTTTGTCGGGTTAAACTCTTTGATGTAGTATGCTTTTTTTCGCCCAATCTGGTTTGTCCACATGGCAGTTCTGAATTTTTCAGTCACATAGCTTTTTATTTCACTATTGGTGCTAGGACACTCATGCAAATTGATGTCCCACTTGTTCATCCACTTGTGGTTTTGTTTCATCCAAGTTTTCTTCCTACGTTCTAGCGTCTCCTTCATAGCTGTTTTGGGCCAACGGTGGTTATCCATGTTTTCAACCTTCTTTAAATAGCTTATCAACCGGATTAAAGCCGATGCTTCCAATGGAAAAGACCCTGTTTCAGCTAAAAGAATTTCATAGGGGACAGTGGTTTTGACTTTGAGACTGCTTGTTATTAGATGTTTTTGAATTCTTTCTAGTTGTCTCCAACTGCATTTTGACATACTATTTCCCCATACCTCACACCCATAAAGTACAACCGGAGCAACAAGCAAACCAAAAAGGGTTTTCTTGGTTTTCCAATCCCAAAGCTCGGCTTTTCTACACCTATTTTGTAAAAGGTAAGAAGCTTTCCAACCTCCCTGTATCCTTTTCGTCCGACAAGTCTCCCAACTGAGCTTATAATGAAAGTCAATCCCAAGGTACTTGTATTCTTTGACTATTTCAAGCGGGCTGCCTTCAAAAAGAAAGGTATTTTGGTTATCTTTTCTATTCAATGAGAAAATCATGATTTTGGTCTTGGTGATATTCACTTGCATCCCAACCTCATGACAAAAGAGTTCTAGACCTTTCAGATGTTCTCTTAACCCATGTGCTGTTTTTGAAATTAGGATAAGATCATCAGCATATAAGAGTAGCTTCACCACATAACCTGCCAATTGAATACCATCCCCATCCGTCTTGCTTAACCAAGCTTCCAACTTATCAATGTATAACCCAAAAAGCGTGGGAGATAGAGGACAGCCCTGTTTAACTCCAATGTCGCTACCAAAACATTCTGACATACCATCCCTTGTTCTGATTTTAGCTCTAACATTCTCATACAATCTGTGAACAGCTGCTCTATATACATTTGGGATGCCTAATTCCTCCATTCTATTCCATAGTTTGTCTCTAGGTACCGTGTCAAAAGCTTTCTTGAAATCAACAAAACAGCAATAAGCTTCCTCGCCCTGAGTGTTCCAAACTTTCTCAACCAAATGCCTAAGGGTGATGCAGTGATCAATGGTAGAGTGTCTTGACCTAAAGCCTGCCTGTCCCTTTGCTCTTTTGCCCTCATTTTCTGCCCAACTGCTGATCCTACGCTCAATCATGCTCCCAAAGAGCTTGCCAAAGATAGGATTGACCATAATCGTACGGTAGTTAGATGGATTGTTGATATCACCACTTTTGAATAGAGGGATGACCACACTAGTGGTCCACTCCATAGGAAATCCCTCTTGATTGACATTATTGAAAATTCTTTTTATGTAAGGAGCAAGAGTCTCGATCCCCCATTTTAAGAATTCAGCCTGCAACCCATCTATGTCCTGTGCTTTACCACTTGCTAAATTCTTTATTCCTTGTTTGATATCATCCACAGTGAATAGTTCCATTGATGTGTTAATAACAGGTGGATGGTCTTTCTCATGAACCCGCTCGTAAAGAAGCCTAGCATATTCTAGCCATTGGCCATCTGTAATACTGTTTTCAGTCCTCTTTTTCTTTTGCTGCAATTCTCTCCAAAAACCTTTAGGGTTCTGTTTTCCAAGCGAGATTAGCTCCTTCCTTCTTTCATTTACATAATCATATTTTTTTGACTGCACCAATTTTTCATATTTTTTCTTGTACTCTTTGTCCATTCCTTTCTTTTTTAGTGATCTCTTGGCTGCCTTACATTCTTCATCATACCAAGGATTTGCCGGGAAAGTGTTTGTAGCCCTCATCTTGGGGTGGGACCTTTTGCATGCATTTAAAGCCTTGTGAATTATTGGGATCAGCGAATTGCTGTGAATGTGGATGTCCCCATCCTTTGTTGCTTTGACCTCTCCGTTGTTTTTTAAATCATGGAAATGCTGTTTAAGAACAGCGTTAAATCTTTCTCTATTTTCTTTATTCAAGAGGATTTTACCCTTGGGGAGGGTTTTATTTTGCATGTGCTGAACCTGTTTAATGTGTTGGCTGATTGGGGACATGCGGAGTTTAACCAGAAGAGGTAAGTGGTCAGATTTCATCCCAATAGGGCAGTCCTCAATATCAAACTCTAGCAATCTAGAGACAAAACCTTGAGAGCAAATCACATAGTCCACCACACTTTGACCATTATACGTTTTGCAAGTGATACCCCCCGACTTTGGCCAATCTCTCATCCCATTACAAATAACCATGCCAAACAGACTACAAAGCCCAAGTAATTCAGTCCCAAACGGGGTCACATCCCCATTGTCATCTTGGGATGTTCTTTCCCAATATTGATCTCCACCTTCCTCTAACCATAAAGGATTGTTCTCCCCTTTTTCATCCCTGCTCAGCTGAAGAGACTGATTATTAGCTGTCCTTGCATTAAAGTCACCCATTAAGACAACATCTCCAAGTGCGCTGAAAATAGATATGTCTCTTTTTAGTGAGGCATACGGGTCTTCGTTGTCTAAATTTCTCTTCTTATAGAACTTAGAATTTTTTGGAGCAAAGTAACAAGCAGCCAATCTGAAAGTCACCCCATTTTCTGTTATTTGCAGCCATATGTACTGTTTATTTGCGTCTTCTTTTTCGAATTCAACAATTCCCTGCCATTTCTCACCTATTAGCACTGTAACTCCACCATAACCTTTGCCTGACTCATTCCCTTTGTTCCAAACTGAGACTTTCTTATACCCTTCAAAATCTGGGACTTTGCAGCCTTCATGCTCATGTGTTTCAGTAAGAATGATAATATCTTTACCCTTTGCTATGGGCCCCAATCCAGGTCCTCTTCTCCATGGATATCCTCTACAATTCCAACTTACAACACGTAAGTATTCCTGTGGGGCCCCCAATTCCTATTTCTTGTTTGAAAAACGATCACCAATTTGGGCTTTCCCATTCTTCAACCATGCCCACTTTCCTTCATTTCTTGCTGTTTTCACTTTCTCCCATTCTTTCCTTTGTGCTTCCTGCTGCTCGAAAGTCAAATCTTCGTCTAGGTAAATATGTGTGCCTCTAAGTAACCCTCTGTTTTTTAGAATTCTGTTCTTATCCTCTAAGCTTCTCAAGGTGACTCTTACATGCCTATCCCTTCCACCATCTATCTTTTTTCCAATTCTATTTGCTTGCTGAATATAACCTGTCCATTTCAGCTCGTCTTTAAGGAAGTTCCTTGCTAGGATGTCTGTTCTTTCCCTTTCACCAAAATCTTTCAAACCTTTAATAATAATGTTTGTAGCCTTGCTTTGTTTATCTTTTTCTTCCCTTAGTTGCCTCTTGACTTGTTTCTCAATGATTACTTGCTGCTCACTTGCTGAGCCACTTACCACATGTGACCATGATTTGGCCTCTTCTATTTGGTCTCTTAACTGATTCTCTTTTTTCTCCAGGTCTACTAGTGCTGATTGAATCAACTCTAATTCCATTTTGTTTTCACCTCCTTCCACGTCTGGCTTCTTGTTTTCAGTTGTTTTGAGTTGATCTAACTCCTGCCTTAGAGTGATCAGTTCTTGTTGTCCCTTCTCCATGTTAGCTTGTAGATTTAAAATTTGCTCCTGCAGTATTTTATTGTCCCTTTCCAGCTTGCATTTGGACTCTGTAACTATTTTAAATCTGCTGTCCTCCAACCTCTCCTTTGTTTCTAAAACATCAAGTCTATTTTTCATTCTCATGAGCTCTTCCACATATAACTCTGAGGACCATAGAAGTGGTGAAGACGTAGGGCTATAAAGTTCAGTGGATACTTTTTCAGTGACCTTGCTTGCAATGGTCTCTTCCTTTTTGTTCATGACTTCCTCCATCTTACTCATGCCTGACCCAAGGCTCTCTATGTCTCCTATTAGCTTTCCCTTTCCTTCATACTCAGTTTGATTAGTTTTATCTTCTTTCAAGGAGATGCCACCAAGACAAAGATAGAAGCTAGCACTAAAGAGTAAAATCTTTCAGCTTATTAATGGTCTGTTATATAAAATGGGGTTTGACCATGTGTTGAGACCATGTGTTATGCAGGAACTAATTCCAGGAGTACTCAAGGAAGCACACAAAGGTCTTGCTGGAGGGCACATGGGACTAGATGCCATAGGTCGAAAAGTCCTCTTAGCAAGGTTATGGTGGCTGACTGCACATACAAATGCTCGAGAGTGGGTAGTAGGATGTGATACATGCCAGAGGGTCACAAACCTCTCAAGAGAGATTACATGCCTTTGTTCTCATCATAGCCACATGAGCTCTTTGAAAGGTGGGGTCTAGATTTCATTGACTTGCTTGAAGTTAGTCAATTACACCGATGCCGATACATTGTGGTAGCCACAAAATACTTGACGGAATGGGTAGAGGCCAAAGCACTCCTAGATAACACGACAATCAACACAACAAGATTTATATATGAGCAGATTGCCACACAGTACAAAATACCCATATAGATCACGATTGACCATGGTGGGCACTTTGTCAACCATGTCATTCGACTCATGATGATGGAGTTCTGAATCTTCCACAACCTATTGAGTCCATACTACCTGAGGGCGAATGGACAAGCAAAGTTGACCAACAAGGTATTGATGTCCGTCATCCACAAAATTTTGGAGTCAAAGAAGCAGACTAGGTAGAAAAGTTGCCTGCTGTATTGTGGTCGTATCGTACAACATACAAGGTTACAATGAGACACACCATTGCAGTTGATGTACGGCCCAAAAGCTTTTGTGCTATCTGAATAAATGTTATCGAGTCTGAGGATAGCGGTAGAGAACAAACTTGGTGACACAGAGACACTGAAGGAACAGTTATTCCAATTCAACAAACTGGACAATAGAGAGTATTTTTGTGACCTTTTTTCATCGCCCATTGCAAATGGGGACCCCTAATTTTGGCTTTGCTTTTGGGTCATTTTGTCGTTGTCTCTCTTTTCTACTGTCTATCTTTCCGGGACGTTCCCATCTGCGAGCTTAAATGTGAATTTGGCTAAGTCTAAAATTAGGGTTTCCATCTTTCCTGGTCAGTCCGAGGTCGAATGAAGTGAGTAAATTGAAAGCAGAGCTTAACATTGAGGTCGGTATGCTTCTAGCAGGCTCTCAGCAAATTTTCATCAGATTCTGACAACTTACTATTTTTAGTAAGTGTGAAATTTAGGGCATTCTGTCAGCATTCTTGAAGTTTTAGCAGTCACACTGCATTCGGAGCACATCAGGTTGCTCGTGCGCAAAATTTGAACTGAAACAAGCAACTTTCTATTTTTAGCAGTCCAACTTTCGGAGCCAATTTCAGGGCTTAGATGCAGAGTTTTTCTTTGCATGTCGGATGATTCTTTATGGGTTTTTCGAGAGCTACGCAGTGATATGACATGCAAATGGAGATGGTCACTCAGTAAGGAACTTACTATTTTTAGCAGGTGTGTCCCGGCAGCTGCTTCCCAGCACTTCAGAATCACGAGCTGATCGCAATGCAGCAGAAACGAGAACAAACAGAGATCATTTGATACGCATGTAAGACAAATTAGGGTTTCCAGCTTCAGGACCCGAAAAGAGGGGCAAAAGGTCAAAATTTTCGAAAACCGGTGTAAACCACTGTGATCAGTATCCTTCAAGCTATCTGCTGGTAAAATTTGAAGTCAAATGGAGTACTATTTATAGTAAGTCGTTTTGGAAATGGGCTAAAAATAGCAAATCAGTTGCATGCGCCGATGTCAGCAGGCAGGTCACGTGGTGAGGAGCACCCCATTCAAATTTCAAGTCAATCGGAGCAGGGGAGCTATCAGAAGCGAGCAGTTACTATTTATAGCAAATCACCTTCAGAAATGGGCTAAAAATAGCAGGCCGACTAAAAGTAGCAGTGTCAACAGGGTAACAAGGTCGAGAGGATGCAGTGTTTAAAATTTCAAATCGTTCTGAGCTTTAGACGTGCAAAAATCGAGAGACTTACTATAAATAGCAGGGCATGGAAGCTGGCAAAAGCAAGGAAAAAGTGACTAAGTCTGGAACTTCATCCTGTAGCTACCTGAAAATGCGCCCTCAAGCACCAGATGCCAAAAATTTTCTAACTTAGGGGTTTCATCCTGCAGCCATGGCAAAATGCGCCCAAGTTGATGAAGATGTGATAAAAAATTTCTAAGTATGAAAGCTCGTCCTCCTCCTAGGCTCAAATGCGCCCATGCCTGGAAAGTCAAAGAAAGTCAAAGAACTTCATCCTGCAGCTATGCCAAAATGCGCCCACCTTGAAAGCATGCCATGCAAAAAAATGGCTAAGTTAAATTCGTCCTCCACCACCTCTCAAATGCGCCCATCCTTCAACAAGCATAGCAAAATGCGCCCATCCTTCTCAAGGGGTGAAATGCGCCAAGTTTAGAAGAAAGTCAAAAGTCAAAATGCTTTATCCTCCTATGCTCAAATGCGCCCAAATAAAGGCATGTGAAGACAAAAGTCAAGGTGTTAAAAGTTTCATCCACTTCAACATGTAAAATGCGCCCATGCAAAAGGAATCTAAGATGTGCTAAAGGGTGAAGTTGATGGGTAGAAATATACTAAGGGCGTTGAAAAGTCAAGTCCTTCATGACATCAAAAATGTGCCCAAGTGCATGAAGTGTGAAATGAAATAAATTACCAAGGCGTGGAAATAAGATGTTAAAATGTTAATCCTTCACCATGTGTGAAATGCGCCAAGGTAAGGTAAGGGGTGGTGAAACAAAATTGATAAGTGAGGCGTTCAAAGTGTTTTATCCTTCTTCAAGTTGGATATGTGCCCAAAGTATAAAGGTGATGAAGTGATAATTGCTAGGGCATGGGAGTTTAAATGTGCTAGGCGTGGAATTTAATCCTTGGTAACAAGCTGAATGAGCCTAAAGTATAAGGTGGTGAATAAAATAAAACATGCCAGGGGTTGGATGTTAAGTGTGATGTACTTGCAGGAAGACTTTCTGAGTGAAGTTGATGATTTTTCTCACCAAGGCAAAATGGATAAAGTTGAATAGAAAATCTTCTAAGGCAAAAATAAATTTAAAACGCTAAGTGATAAAATTTTTTCTAAGGCACAAAGAATTTCTCTCTAGAGGAAAAACGCCTAAGTCTGGTGAAGTGATGAAATTTCCTGGACACGAATGAATTTGTCAGAGATGAGTTAGATTGCCAGTGTCGCGAGATTGATAAAGAATTTTCAAGTCAGAGCAAGAAATGTCCACAGATGTGAAGAACGGGATTTAATTTGTTGAAAATTATTTTTCCAAGGTGCAAAACTCAAAAAAATTAAATGAACCCGTTTGTTGTGCACCTATGAGTTCGACGTGTTCTAAAGGAAATTTTCTTTTGGGTATTGAAGATTATCAATGAGGAATGGATTTTGAGGTCTTCCATAGCTTGCTGAGGATTCTGTGATAAAGATTTCAAATGGGCACCCGGTTGACGAATTTTCCTAAGGGAGATTTAAAAATTTTCTAAGGCAAATGTGAAGAAAATGTGTTTTCGAGATAAAATGCCTCAGCGGATGAGTTTTAAGTCAATTTCCTAGGTGAATTTGATTGAATTCTTCGTGGGACTAATCTTCCAGAGTCAGAGATGAACGAAATTGAGTATCAGAGCTCCAGTTAGTGAAATGAATTTCTCAAAGATGATACGCCCTTGAGGAAGATGGGTTGAAAATTTGGCTAAGGCATGAAGAATCATGAAGAAGGCAGAAGTTGGCTAGTGAGGGCGATGAATGCTTGGAAGTTAGAGCGTGAAAATCCTGGTAAATAAAGTGAATTTATATTATGAAGTGTTCTAATACTCTTCTCCTTGCTTGTTTGCAGGAGGAACGTCGAGACTAGGCGGTGATGATTTGAAGCAAGTAGTTCAAGATGATAAATCGCGAAGGAAGAAAAGTTGCAAGAAAATGGCTAAATGTTGGGACTTAGTATAACTCAAGATGGAGAAAAGAGTGGAAGCTCAAGCAAAGTTGAAAAACAACGTCAAGAAGAAGATCAAGAGCAGTGTGAACGCGTTTCAAAACTGGAATCTTCTAGAAGGATAATGGACATTAATGGCTCATTTATTACCCCACTCCTCTTGGTGGCAGTTTTTAGGGTGAATCTTGTTTAGGGCTGAGGTGGCACGATTTGGGCCATCCAGCCGATTGTAATCTGAGCCGTCCGTTGGACTTGGCCAGCTATATAAAGGGGGAGTCCCCCTCATTTGTATCTCATTAGAGTAGAAGTCGGAGTAGAGAGATAACTAGGTGATAGCTTAGAGTAACTTAGTATAGATTGATAGTGTAGTTTGAAGAAGAGGGAAAGTTTTCCCTTTGAAAACTTTGTAAGAAATTGTTGTGAACACTCTCTCAATAAAAGAGTTTTTCATTGATGGTGAATTTCGTCTTTGTTGTGAGTAGCTAGCAAGGTTTCTTTGTCCTTCCGATTCAAATGGTAGCGTAAAATAGTTCAAAGTAGTATAATTTTCATTCCATGCAAATAGATGTTAGCTGTAGAATGTGGTGTTTGGTCCAAGCAACTTCGTCTATCCATACCACTAGTGTATTTGCTGATGGTGAATGCGCCTTGTGTGGTCAACTGGAATATCATGTACTTAACTTCGATCATGATTTGTATGTCTATATGCGTCGTTGTGATGGTATTTTCATGCTAAGTTGTGATCTGAACACCTTGAACTACTCCTCTGAAGATTGCACCGACTCCGTGGAAGCTGTCCGATGCGAGGCAAAGCGAAGTCCGGTTGAAAGTTTGCTGAAGTTGAGCTCCATATCCCACATTTAGAATAGATTTAGACTCTCTTAGCCTTACGCCATTTCAATTCAGTCCTTTCTGGTTAGAATAGGAAACCCGCGCTTCATAGACAAATCTTTCGAGCATTTGAATTCCTTTCTCCGCTGCCGAACAATTTCGTAAGTCCCCTTGAAATACCAGCAAATCACATCGAACCAACTGAGCCTATTCGCACTGAAAGAACCTTGGAGTTGAACGCACGAACTCTCTCGCAATCTTAGCATGCTGGATACTTTGATCAAGAGAGAATAGGGAAGTCGTTGGCGACTTTATTCTCGTTGGTGCGGTCACGAAAATCACATCAACAAGTATTAACACAATGGGCCACAGAGGTGATGCAAAAAAGAAGGAAGTATTGGCATGACAAGCATCTTTGTTGAATGAAATTCCAACTTGGCCAATTAGTTTTAAAATATAATGGCCGCATCAAAATCAATCCTGGTAAATTTATGGTAAGGTGGCTCAGACCTTTTAAAATTTGAGTTGGTGTTAATGGAGCAATTAAACTTGAAAATGTAGACGAGATCCTGCTGCAAGACTCCATTAATAGATCAAAGCTAAAACCATACTAGGAAAGAAAGGAAGCACCAATTGAAATGAACATGTTGGGCTATGCAACAAAAGAGGATTGGATAATAAGAAAAAATAGAGCCATGGAAGAGGAGGACTGGGTAATAACTGGGAACTAGTTTGTAATAGAAGAAGACTGGGCAACACGAGGAGACTAGAAAATCGTGGAGGAGAGATTGGTCAAGAAACCAATAGAAGTAATTGCAGTACTGAGAATCCACAAACAATTGACAAATGCTTTGTTTGGAACACCTGCACTATGAAGGAGAGTATGGGGCCATTGGAAATTATATGCACCTTATGAAGGAGAAAGAAGAGGATATGTGGCCTACGAGTTGACTTGGATGAATATCCAGAGGAGGAAGGACCTTGCCTTAGGGCCATAATAATGACGAAGGATACGTTCATTGCCAAGTGATCGAGACAAAATGAAGATGTGATCAAATACACAATCGAGCATAATCTTGAGCCCCCTCCACTATCGACCTCGAATGGACTGTGGCGGGTAATACCTAATCCAGCGGGTCCACTGATAGTTGAAGGAGAGAATGTCAAATGGTATCAACAGTACGAAGGGCGCTATGCCAATGACAACTACAAAGGTATTGGCCCCCCTCCTCCCATAGACAAAATCTTTAATTTAGAATATTTGGGGACATGTTGTGAAAATGATTGTTATAAAAGACTCTCGTATACTTATATGTGGTGGTATGCTTCATAAGTGAAAATAGGAACACCAGAGGTAACAAAAGGACAAAAGAGAAAAAATGAAAATGAAGAAGGAAAAGATAAAAAGCAAAAAATTGAAAAATCGTTAGAGTCGAAAATTAGTAAAGGTCGGAAAATGAAGAAGAGCAAAAAATTAAAATTCCAAATGAGAAAAAGTATTCAAGTGAAATTGGGAAATAAACAATAAAAAAGGGATTCATTAAAATAATTCAGTTGGCAATAATAAAAAGGAGAAAAATTAAAGTACCAAAATTAATTAAAATGTTGCCAATAAAGAATTATAAAGTACAAAAAATGCAATTCACAAAATCAGTACGACATAGAGGAAGTTATAATATTTTACAGCATAAAATGTTTCATACAGCATAGACCTAGGTATATTGTGCAGGGGAGTGACAAAGTGCAGAGGAGAGTAGTATGATGAAGAAGCTATATAATATAGTGCAAAGGTAGCATCGTGTGGCCTTTTGTATGATTCACCCACTCAAAAGGGTGAGCTAAATTAAACAAACTGTACACATCATACGACGAGGAAGAGATGGCACCCTACGAAAAAGAGTAAATGATGTTGTGCCAATCATACGACATAAGAACAACCCTCAAATTGAAGTGTACAACATAACACAACATTGTACCCTTGTACTCCTCATCGCATGACATTCTAAGGATAAGACCGTACGGCGGAAGGTGATCGTACAACAAAGTTTGCAAAAGACTGTATGGCAGGAGGTGAGGAGGAAAGGATGTACGGTCACAAAGGAAGAACACCGTATGACCCGACAGTTACATTGAAAGGCGAAAGGACACTGTACAAAGGCGACATTGGAAGGTACGATGGTCACCAATAATTATCGTATGGTCTGCAAAGAGGCGGTTGAGACCACCGTACGACTAGCCATTCATACCCTTGTAGGACCTAGCAGATCCTTGGGACATTTTCCAGCCGAACAAAAGACAACTGCCGTACTGCCTAGTGCAACACTTGTTGTACGATACACCTTAGAGTATGTTGTGGTATGACAACTCCATAAAGTACAGTTAACAAAGGCTAAGTATCCTGTACCATTCATTGGGCCAGTTCATCTACAAAAGAAATCCCACGCAATTCAACAGTTTCAAATTTAAGAAAAAAGGATGCCGGTGGCAGCAACAAAGGGAGTGGTAGCAGCAAAGGGAAACTAGCAATGTACAGGCCAAAGATCTCATTAGGGTTGAGGAAAACAGACAAAGGAAAGAACGAGAATGTGAATGCCGACTCTCTAACATGGGAAAGTCCCAGAGGGAGTGAGTGTAGAGCGTGGTGGCAAGACAATGTCAGCGGTCATCCGATGAAACTCGCACTACAACATGCTCAGGTAGACAAGGCTGCACAATTTCCCTTCTTTAATTCACGAGACCTTGAACCCTATTTGAAATCAATGGTAATGAATTATAATCAACATACACAGGAGTTTGGTGGAATACATGGGTTGTTTAGTCTTTGTACGTTCCAACCAAATGATTTTAAAAGGGTTTTTGGGATAATATCCTCTAGAACAATAATAGCCAAACCTACAACAAAAATGGGCCCAAAACAAAAAGAGGTGGTTATTAAAAGAATTTGTAGGCAAGATTTAACTCAGAAGGAAAAATACACCATCTGGAATGTAGGTAATAGGGGACCACGCAAACAAATGTTGGCTAGCGCAAAATGGAAATGCCTCATGGACCTGATTAAATGTAGATTGACAGGGTCCAATTGAGTGTCCGATATAGCTATATGTATGGTGGATTACATGATTAGGCGAAGCATAGGGAAAATCTACAAGTGGGCCCAATACTTGTCAGAAAGAATAAGGGAATTTTTAGCATGCAGACACAAGGCATTCTACATAACCCAACATGCGATTGCCTTGATTTTAGATGCCATGTATACCCAAGTGCTTGCCACTAAATTGGATAAATTTCAGCCAACTACCGACTATGACAGTTCATGGCCTACAATATTCCAATGGACCACATTGGACACACAAGGGGATGAAATAAAATTGGGGAAAAGGAAAATGAAACAAAAAGTAATAGTAGGGGAAGATGAGGGTAGTAGTGAGGAATATGAACAGATTGCCATATCCTCAACTACGACCAACACTACACACATAGACACACATACAACCGAAGTATTATCCACAAATGTTGAGATTCAAGCCTTAGTTCTAGTGGCAACAACAGTAGTAGCTAAGGAGACTCAAGTCATCGCCCCTATAGCCTCACCTACAACAGCCACATGAGAGTAGTCGCATGTAGAGACACCCCAAATTGATAGTTGGTTTGAACTTCTTGGAACTCCCATTCGTGTTTAGGATTTTTCCCCCCTGAATTCACCACAGGATACAGAGATGGCTACCAAGCAACCTAGAGTAGTTCCATCCACAAGGGAGAGTACACAACCCATCACAACATTGCGGACTACTACGCAAATGATTATTCCTATAGCGGCAGTGCATATAGAGGCAGGGGAAGAGGAGCCAACACCGACGCCACAACCATTCGCAGTCACCCCACCAGTTTCCACTGGGGCAGACACCATTCCTACACTACCCATGATTGCAACCACTTCTGCTATAGAAGATGAATCCAATGATTTGGAAGGGATAATCATTGAGATTCCCAAACCAGATAGGACAGATGCAATGGGTACTATTCAGAGATACATTCAAAGTTTGGAGCCTATAGCTATAGTCATAGAGGAAGTTGCTAACATTTCTAATCAGTTGGACCACAACCATTCTCCATTGGCATGGCAGGAGGCCCAACGAATTCTAGCATTCATGCAAACCATTTGTGAGAGGGAGTTCACCAGTCTTTTAATATCAAGAGGTTGGCCATAGATTGAGACTACAAAGATGTTGGCGGCATGGTACCCCACCAGGCCTATGTTCCAAGGGAGAGATGGGAAATTAATATCAACGATTTTTGGCATGGAAAAGGCATACAAAGAATTGTTTTATAAGTTGAAGCACCAGGAGGCATCTAATCTTCGACTTAGTAGCAAAATTGATGAGGCTATATCTATTTCACAGAGGGTACGTGTGGAGGCAGATGCCCTTAATCAACATTTTCATAGTCAATGGAGTAGCATACACAACTCATAGAGGCCGAAAAGAAAAAGTGGCTGCAAAAGACATAGAATTGATGGAAAAGACCAACCAGATTCAAGCCAAAGAGGTGGAAATGATAACTTAGATGGAAGCCAAAGATAAGGAAATTGAGAAGTTGAAACTTTAATTGAAAGAGGTTGCGTGCACACATGGTTAAGGCAGCTAGGGAGAAGGAATTGAGAGCAACTCATCACCTTAAGCTGAGGACAGAGGAAGTCTAGCAGCTTCACCATCTTAGTACCTAGACATCTACTCCGACCTCTTCTGTCCACCTGTTGTGACCTTTTCACACATCGCCCCATTCAAGATGGGGACCCCCTAATTTTTTTGCTCCATTATGGTCTTTTGGCTTGGGTTTTTCTCTTCTCTCTCTCTCGCTCTTTTCTGTCTGCTTTTCGAGGGGTTGCGCCCGTCAGTGGGTTTAAGTGTGAAACTGACCAAGTCTGAAAATTAGGGTTTCATCGTTTCTGGTCAGTCTAGGGTCGAATAGACTCAATAAATTGAAAATTGAGCTTAACATTGTTGTTAGTGTGCTGCCAGCAGGCTCCCAGCAAAGTTTTATCAGATTCTGAGGTACTTACTATTTTTAGTAAGTGTGAAATTCAGGACAGCTCGTCAGCATTTTTGAGACTCCGACAGTACACAACATCTCTGAGTGCATCAGTTTCAGATGCAAAATTTGGCCAAAAGATAACTTACTATTTTAGCAGCAAACCGACAAATTTCGTGGCTCCGGATGTAGAGTTTTCCTTTGCATGTTGGAATATTCCTTCCGGTTTTTCGAGACCTTCACGATGATATAACATTTAACGAGGCTTACCACTTTCAATTCACCTTAGGCCATTTTAGGGTTTGCATGTCGGGTTTCTTTTGCATGTTGGATGATTCCCTGTGGGTTTTTGAGAGCTTCGCGATGGTGTGACATGCAAATGAAGATACTCACTCAAGAAGGAACTTGCTATTTTTAGCAGGTGTGTCCCGGCACCGCTTCCATAGCTTTAGAATCACGAGCTGATCGCAGTGCCACGTAAACGAGAGCAAACAGAGATCTTTTGATACGCATGCAGAGCGAATTAGGGTTTCCACTTCGGGACCCAAAAAGAGGCATAAAAAGTCGGAATTTTCGAAAACCGATGTAAACCATCGCGATCAGCATCCATCAGGCTATCTGCTGGTGAAATTTCAAGTCAAACGGAGCACTTACTATTTATAGTAAGTCAGATTGGAAACAGGCTAAAAATAGTAAATCAGTTGCATGCGTTGGTGTCGACAGACAGGTCACGTGGTGAGGAGCGCCTCATTCAAATTTCAAGTTAATCGGAGCAATGGAGCTATTAGAAACAAGAGGTTACTATTTATAGTAAACCACCTTCAGAAATAGGCTAAAAATAGCAGGATGACTAAAATGGCAATGTCGACAGACCAACAAGATGATAAGGATGCAGTGTGCAAAATTTCAAGCCGTTCCGAGCTTCAGAGGTGCAAAATTGAGAGGACTTACTAAAAATAGCAGGGCATGAAATACTGGCGAAAAACAATGAAAAAGTTCTAAGTCTGGAACTTCATCCAGTAGGCATGGCAAAATGCGCCCAGGTGATAAAGAAGCACAAAAATTTTGAGAATGGAGTTCATCCTTCCTCAGGGGCAAAATGCGCCCAAGGCACAAGTGGTCAAAGAAAGTCAACAATTTCTATCCTGAAGGCATGTCAAAATGCGCCCAAGGAAAGATCAGGAAGGTTGAAAATTTTTCTAAGTCTGGATATCCACCACCCCCCTCCAAATGCGCCCATCCTGTAGCAGGGGTGAAATGCGCCCAAAAGACCAAGAAGTCAAAGTGGTCAATGCTTTTTATCCACCAGCAGGGGCAAAATGCGCCCAAGGGAGAAGTAGGTCAACAAGTCAACAAGTTCATCCTTTTCCCACATAAAAATGCGCTCAAGGTAGAAGAGAGTCAACAAGTCAAGGAAACTCGTCCTCCTCACCCTCCTAAATACGCCCAAACAAGCTCAAGTAAAGACAAAAAAGGTGAAGTTGAAAGGTCATCCCTCTTGCATGTCTAAATGCGCCCACATTGAGGTGTAAATAGTGGATGGAGATGGTAAATAAGGTGAAAGATAATCCTAAGGCGTGGTGAAAGGTGATGAATATTGGGCGTTATTTTTAGGTTTCCTCCTCAAGTGTGCTAGGCGCCAAGGGTGATGAAAGTTATAAAGTGTTGGAGAATTTCCTAAGGCGTGATAAAGTGATATTCCAAGGTGGTGGAAATAAAATGTCAAGTGTTGTGCGCCTAGAGTTTGAGGTGAAATATGAAGTGAAGTAACTTGCTAAGTGATAAAAATTTCAAAGGCAAGGATGAATATTTCCATATGCGCCTAAGATGTTGAGTGATGAAAAATAGAAAAATGAAATATTTCTAAGGCGTTAGAATTTTAAATAAAATTGCCTTGCAAGTGTGGAGTTAAATGCAAAATGGCGAGTGAAAAATGAAGTAGGCTAGACGCCCTCTATGAATAAAATTTTTCTAAGTGAAGTTGAAAGGATTTCCACCACTGGCAAATGAATAGACAAAATTTTCTAAGGCAAATTCTCAATGTGCAAGATGATTTAAAATATTTTCTAAGGCAATTATTTTCTCCCTTAGAAAATACGCCTGGAGCTCAAGGTGGTGAAATTTTTCGAAGCACGAGCAAATTTTCTCAGTGATGAAGTCAGAGATGGATGATAATGCAAGATGAATTCAAATTTCTCGAGTTGGAGCAACATAGGATGATCGCAGGCGAAGAATGGATTTTATTTGACAGAATAATATTTTTTCTAAGGTTCAAAATTTAAAAATCAAATGAACCCGTTCGTTGGGTACCCATGGATTCGAAGCATTCTGGAGAAAATTTTCTTTTGGGTACTAAACATTCGTGATGATAGATGGATTTCCAAGTCTTCCGCACTTCGCCAACGCTTTTTCAGTGAAGAATTTAATCAGTGCTCAAATTGTGAATTTTCTTAAGGAAAATTTTAAAATTTCTCTAAGGCAAGATGAATAAAATGTGTTTTCAAAGTGAATTTCTTCGAATGATGAATTCAAGATGAGATGCCTAGATGATTTTCATGGAATTCTTCAGTGATGAATTTTCCAGGGATGATAAAGAGCTAAATTCGAATTTCAAGTGACAGAGCTCCGACTGGTGAATTAAAAGGATGGATTTAAATTAAATAAATTCAAAAGATGCCAGTCAAAGTCAAGTTTCTAGAAGAATAAGATTCCTGACGTCAGGTGACAAGTGTCAGAAATACCAGGGAGGGAAATTCGAATTCTTGAAGTGGAGTAGTGGAAGTTTAATGCACTGGCTAAAATTGGCTCCTTCTAGAATTCGATTTTAAGCTATAAAATGAAGAAGTTTCTCACTTGTTTTCACAGCTGGAGAAGTCGAATCTGCTCTAAGTGAAGCATTGCAGTGAATTGCTTGAAGTGTTTGGAGTTTTGGCTGAGTCTGGAGCTTGCTGAAGTTGCTGAGACTGCTGAGAAGGACGCCTTGAGTTGCTGAGAAGTGCCATTGCTAAGGTCAAGAGAGGCGCACTTTCTGGTTGCTTAAGCTTAGTTTGTTACTGCCAGTGCTAGGGAGGACGCCTTGAAGCAAAGAAGTGCTAAGTTGTGAAGTGCGCACTTGCTGGTGCAAAACACGAATTTATCAAAATTGCTGATTGGAGTTGTTGCAGATTGAAGTCACTAAAGTTTACTTAGAAACTTTTCTAAGTGTTGAAGTTCAAGAGAAGAAGCTGAGATGGCTGAGGCAAGGACGACTGGAAAGGACAATGGTGCATCTAGGCAAGCTGTGATCAAAAAGTTGAGCAAGACGTTCATGCCGGAATCAAAGTTCATTTCAAAGTTGGGCAAGTTGACAGATACCAATTTGGGCTCAGTCAACCTAGAGGCCTTCAAAAGCAGAATGCTAGGAATTGGAAGTCATCGTCCTTCGACCACTTCACACAATATTGTTCGAAGTGGGCTATATGCAGCTGCTGGTTTTCCACCAGCCATTCAGTGCTCGGAGCTGATGATGGAGTGCGCCAATTGTTACGACAAGGATCACAGGTCGATCATGTCACCAGATGGACAAGTGCTAGCTAATCTTACTCCAGCAGCCATTGGTGAAGCTTTCGGGATCCCGGTGCATAGAAGTATGGTCTACAAATCCAGAGAGCGAGCTGAGTGGATGTATGCTTCTGCTTTCGAGAGATGCACGGAAACAATTAACACTCATTGGATGAGCACTCCCAAGCCTTCTCGTGCGAAGTTGCCAAAGCAGATCATAGCGGAGGATTTGAAGCAGGAGTATTGTGATCTCATCATGATGCTGAGTAGGGTTGGAGGTTGTGCACAATCATTCATTTTTGAGCCTTGGATGTTTTACTACATCAACCTCGTGCTGGAAGGGAAGGATTATGTCAATTGGGCCGAGATGATAAGTGATAACTTGCATGAGCAGCTCCTGGGCTTGAGGAGAACGAAGACGTTTTACATGAGCTCCTACATCATCTATATGTTGGCACGGATGACGAAGTACAGGGGGATTTCCTACAAAGAACCTGTCGGTTGTGGCTCCCACCAGTTTAAGATCCATGATGCTTGTCCACAGTTGCATTTGGCGAGCACAACCCACTACAGGCGTGTCAACGATTCCTTCACCATGTATATCACGAGATTGCTTCAGGAGCGATTACAACACAGAATCTCGAAGGAAGCCCAGGAGTTGATTGAAAGGTATGGGTGCTGGTTCATACAGTTTCCGAAATTTTCTTATATTAGGTTGCAAAGTTTTTCTTCGTACCCATATAGGCTGCCTAAATACCCAACAGATAGAGTTTTAATGCTAGAGGTATCTAGGCAATTGCTTGCCTTTGATAAAATCCAAAAGAAGAAGAAGGGAGGAATAGAATTTCCAATTGTCATGGGCAACTCGGATGAGGTGTGTCCCTCGATACAGGCAGCGAGAGAGGCTGAAAGTGAACTTCAATTTTATCATTTCTCATACCACACTAGCCGACAGCACTACGACCCACATCATAACATCAAATGGGTACTGTCAGAGGAGTTTAAACATAAGGCCACCATTGAGGATTATTGGGCTGATGCAGTTGATGAGATTGAGATAAGGAAAATGATGTTCTCTCGGTTGCCGATTACTTTGATCAGGGAGTGTGAAGTTGTGCCGGTTCCAGACCAGGTGAACGAGGATATGGATGTTGTCCATCCTGATTATGCAGCAGTGCGAGATACTCCACTTCCACCTCCAGATTGGTCAGAGCCTGAGATTGCTGATTTGGACACACTTTCTATTCCTGTCCTGACATTCACTAGAGCTTGGGTTGATAGGCGAGTAAACAGGTTGAAAAGTAGGTCAATTACTTTGACTTACAATATGATGGGAGATCACAGGACGCCCACCACTGGCAGGAAGAAACAGATTACAAGAGGTCCAGAGTCCAGGAAGAAGGAAATAGTTAGACAAGAGCCTACTCAGCCAGAGCCTCCACGAGTCACAGTGGCAACACCCTTGGAGACACGTTCTCAAGTATGGCCGTGAGGCTTTGTTTGCCGATCGTGATAAATGCATCGAATCGCGTGGCACTCTGATAATATTCACCGAGATGGAGAGAGTCAGCTTACCGAAAGTGTCAACGACCTCGCTAGGGTTGATCGCCAGGATGATGAGGGGACTACATCGACCTCGCCATGGGGAATTAGAGGCGCCATGAACGATGATGATGATATAGGCGGTCGTGACATCAGCCCAATTTGAGGACGCATGAGCCTCGCCGTATCGATGTAGAGGTTGAGCGGTGTTAGAGAAGTCGAGGCACGCGGAGCAGCAACTCTTTGATATACGATGATGTGTGTCCGGATTGGCTTTAAGGATAGAATGAGAAGAAGCCCTAGCAAGGAGCTTGATCCAGCCATTGAGATGGAAGAGTTCTGAACAGGATCGCTAACCTCCACGTATGAAGAAAAGCAAGAAAAATTCTCAAGATATCCATCAAGAGGATGGCTCTCGCATCTCTTCATGTGGTCAGTGTTTACGAGTTGAGTGTGACCGAAATGAAGCAAGACTGAGAATTAAGTGTGGTCACGACTCGATTTGGGATCCCATCGGCGCAGATTGTAGAGGAGTGTGATAACTCCTACCTTTCCCTCAAAGATAGGTTATTCAAGAAAGAAGGGAAGTATAAGAAGTTGAAAAGAGAACACAAGGCCTTAATTGGATATGTACAGCAGTTGTCTCATTCTCGAGGGCAGGATATTCCAGTGATAGAGCCTCCAGTAGAGATACCTAGAGAGTCAGTCAGTGGCTTGGTAGAGTTAGGGAAGATGGCACAGGAGGCAGATAAGTGGGTCACAGGAGTTCGTGCCGAAACCAAAAAGTTTATGGAAGACCTTGCTTTTGCTTTTCAGCAGGCTTCTAGTATTTTGGCACGGATGGAGGCAACTGATCATGCTTGGGGCGATGCTTCTGTCTACCAGAGCAAGGTTATTCAGCGTCTTGAGGTATTGAGGCATGTTCTGTTGCGATTGCTGATCGATGGAGGTGTCATTCAGGAGAATGACAGATATGATTTCTCTAGATGGTATTCTTCAGCGATCACGGGGCGTGGTTTCTTCGACGCGGCACAGGCGGATTCAGCTAGGATACATAAGGCCATGGCCAATATCATTGATGGAGTTCAGAATACTTTCGAGGCCATATTTGCTAGTCGGTTGAATCCAGAGGAGGTGAATGTTGATAATTTGAGGGGTAGGCTGGTGCCTTTCTTTTCAGATGTTAAGACCTTCGTACAGGATGATTTCGAGAATACTTCTACTTTCTCCACTTTGATCCAGAACACGCAGGACTCCTTGATTGCTTGGAGAAAATCTTGTACAAGGCATGAACATTCAGTCACAGTATTGGAGTTTCAGCTAGATTGTGTTCCACCTATTTCGGTTCAGGAGGTTGAGGCCGTACTTCGCAGATTTGTGGAGTTGGCAGTCAGAGAGAAGGCAAATGGGAACGCACTACTGGACGAGGATCTTCTAGAAGACTGAATGTGGACATTTATTACCTTTACTATTTTTGGGAGTGAGTGGGAATCTTTGATTCATTTAATGTACCACTCCCTATTCTGGCAGTTTTTAGGGTTAGGGCTGAGGTGGCACGATTCTGGCCACTCTATTAATTGTAACCCTAGCCGTCTTTTGGGACTTGGCTAGCTATATAAAAGGGGAGTCCCCCTCATTTGTAATTCATTAGATCATTAGACAGTAGACATTGTGTGAGATTGGACATTAGCATTAGAGCTAGAGCTAGAGAGTAGAGTATTGTAGACATTTTGCATATTGGAGAAGAAAGAAAGTTTTCCCTTTGAAAACTTTTGTGGAGATTGTTGTGTAACACTTTTCATGATAATAGATCTTTTCATTGATGGTGGAATTCGTCTTGTCATGAATAGCTAGCAAGGTCTCTTATTCCTTTCGTATCCAAGTAGCGTAATTTTCATGCAAGTAGTTTACTGTGATGTGTGGTATTTTTGTTGAGGTAGCTTCTTTCACTCCATACCACTAGCGGCTTGTTGATGATAAGTTCGCCTTGCGTGGTCAACTGGACATTATCTTGAATTTAACTTCGGTTGTGGTTTATATACTTACATGCGTCGT
The DNA here is from genome assembly GCA_007258455.2 of Sequoia sempervirens. Taxonomy (NCBI): domain Eukaryota; kingdom Viridiplantae; phylum Streptophyta; class Pinopsida; order Cupressales; family Cupressaceae; genus Sequoia; species Sequoia sempervirens. The sequence continues at coordinate 4,510 of VDFB02197505.1, read as the reverse complement.
TTTGATGGTGTATGTATGTTAAATTATAACTTGAACATCTCTTACTATCCCTTTGAAGATTGCACTGATTTCGCTGAAGCTGTCCGACGTGAGGCTAGGTGAAATTTGGTTGAAGTCTGCCAAAACTGAATCCCACATATCTTGCATTTAGAATAGAGTGCAAGTTTCTTAGGCCCTATACTCCTTTACTTTCAGCATATTTCTGATTAGCTTTAGGAAAACGTACAACATTGCCAAATCATAGACGCAAGGATCCCCTTCAAATCATATACCAGCTGCTAACTGCAAGAAATCTGAACAATTGTGTAAGTCCCCTCGTAAGAACACAACAATACACATCAACCAAACTGGGTCTATTCGCATTTAAGGAACCTTGGAGTTGAATGTGCAAACTTTCTCGCAATCTTAGCGCACGGAATACTTTGATCAAGAGAGAATGGAGTAGCCTTCAGACTATTTTGTTCTGCTGTTTGGTGCGGTCACAAAAACCACGTCAACACCACCTAGCTCCAAGGACTTTTTCTCACCCATCTTGTCACTAGCTAGCATATTGTAAGGTTGTCTTCCAATTTTGTTTGTCAGTCGTCTAAAAGATGACTTTCTTTTTGGGGAGGCTGATGTAGTCAGCCAAATGCAATAAATAAATGACTTTGTAATTAGAAAAAGTAAATAATTTTTAGATGTTGTAATTGGTAATTATTCCCCGACCATTGGTCAGTTGTTATGGGTAGTTGCCGACAGTTGTCGTTCTTAACCAACATCGGCTGGCTATATAATTCATGTCTACACTTGTAGTCAGGGACCACACACATTCTATATGATGTACTAATTGCCTATCCAATGATGAGAATACAATAGATATATTTTGTGCATTGTCTTTGTAACTAATATTTTTTTGTTATTGCTGTTCTATTTTTCCATTTACTCTACATTAATCGGTCAAGTAGTTTAAATGAGTAAACAAAATTGTTATTTTTATGATCAGAAATTAAATAAGCAGATATAGAACAATTTTAAACAATTTGACACAAAATATACCCTAGGAAAACCCTCCAACTTGAGGGAGAAAAACCCAGCAACAATATATCACTTAAATATTGAATGATGAACAACAATTCGCTTTACAATTAGGCCAATCTCAAGGCCGAATTAATCAGCACCACACTTGATGCAATCTCAAAACAATAATATCTAACTTATTGAAGAATGAGATCGATCTCTATGAAGAATAATATTGAACTCCAATATCGAACTCTGCTGTAGATGAAATTCGCACTTGACTTATATGAATGTAATGGATGATGTGAATGAATGAACAACGCCTCCTTATATACAATTCGATGGGGAGATCTCTAAACAAACTCATCCCTTCAAGATGCAAAGTTGGCCTCAAAATGAAAGGGTGTGACTCTCAAAAGGTGGCGAATACTCAGCTGACGTCGGGCTTAATAATAATATATAAATTACAAATCCAAATGAATGCGTCTCTTAATGAATTGTCTCCAATAAATAATAGCCAACGGCTATATTAATTTATTGCTTTAATAAATCGCCGCTGGAAGTATGAGGCCCGCAGCTATAAACATCAACACTCCCTCTTAGCTAGGGAGGAATACTTCCAGATATCCAAGTCATGGAGTCTCTCAACATGACATCCACAATGGCTACACCCATTTGTGGAGAAGAGCTCATCATGGAGTCACTCAACGTGATTTCCACCATGGCTACTCCCATGTGTGGAAGGAAACAGGTGTACAAGTGCCCATCACGGAGTCACTCAACGTGATGTCGTCATGGAGTCTCTCAACATGACGTCCACCATGGCTACTCCCAGAGGGTGGATAAACACAAGTACAAGGAAATCATCACGGAGTCTCTCAACGTGATGTTGTCATGGAGTCTCTCAACATGACATCCACCATGGCTACTCCCAGAGGGTGGAAAAAAAGGGCTTTCACCTCAAATTTCTCTATCACAGAGAAAGATGCATTATAGCAAATCACAGAGAATCACTGATGCTAAGTCTCCCTCTCAACTAGGGCTTCATTCTCCACAACTCCAAGCTTGTCTCGAAAGTGCACAAACTTTACTCTAGAGAGAGGCTTGGTGAGAATATTAGCCGTCTGATCATCAGTGCAAATATATTTCAATTGAATGGCTTTTCTCAATACCATATCTCTGATGTAGTGGTATTTTATCTCAACATGTTTTGTCCTGTCATGAAACACTGGATTGACAGAAAGCTTCACATAGCTTTGATTATCACAATGAATAACAGTCGGCTCCAATGATTGTCCAAACAATCCTGCAAGGAGCTTTCAAAGCCACACTACTTCTCGAGCTGCTACACATGCTGCAATATACTCTGCCTCTGCAGTGCTTAGTGCCACTGAAGACTGCTTTCTGCTACACCAAGAAATCATCGCAGACCCCAGACTAAAGCATCATCCAGAGGTGCTCTTCCGATCAGTTATATTCCCTGCCCAATCAAAATCAGAATATCCTTGCAGATTTAGATCTACACTAGAAGTATATTTCAAGCCATATCCAACTGTGCCAGGCAAGTATCTCAAGATATGCTTAGCTGCAACTAGATGAATTTGCCTTGGTTCACACATGAACTAACTAAGTGCACTTACTGCATAGCAAATATTTGGTTTAGTATTGACTAGATACATCAATGATCCAATCAACTGCCTGTACATAGTGGGATCGACTAGATCTGAACTAGCTGCAGACTCACTTAACTTCTTCAAATTGGTTTCCATCAGTGTAGACATGGATTTGCAATCCATCATACCAAATCTCTTCAAGATGTCTATAGTATACTTCCCTTGACTCAGAGTGATCTCATTGGGTCTCTGGCACACTTCCAATCCTAGGAAGTAATGCATATATCCTAGATCCGTCATCTCGAATTCAAAAGCTAACTCCTCCTTACATTTGATAATGAGATATTCTGCTCCAGTAAGAAATAGATCATCAACATAAAGAACCAAGATTAATGCCTCACCATCAACTACCTTGAAGTAAAGATTTGAATCAACATCATTCTTGGAGAAGCCCAAGCTCATCAAGTATCGATCAATCCTCTCATACCAAGCACGAGGAGCCTGCTTAAGGCCATACAAATCCTTCTTCAATTTACAAACATGAGACTCCGTCCCATGAATCACAAAGCTATCAGGTTGCCCAATGTATACCTCTTCTTCAATCACGCCATTAAGGAATGTTGTCTTTACGTCCATTTGATGTAGCTTCCATCCCTTAGCTGCTACAATAGCAATAATGGTCCTGATGGATGTATAATGAGCAACCGAAGCAAAGGTTTCTTCATAATCTATTCCCTCTTTCTGAGAGAATCCTCTAGCCACAAATCTAGCTTTGTACTTCTCAATGCTTCCATCAGTTGCATGCTTAATCTTGAAAAGCCATTGAGAAGATACAACTAATTTTCCTTTTGGTCTTGGTACAATATCCCAAACATCATTCTTAATGATAGATTGATATTCTTCAGCCATAGCATCTCTCCATACTTGCTGACTTGATGCTTCCTCAACACTGGAATGCTCAAATTCAATGATATGACTCATTAATGCAACATAGCTTGGAAACTTCTGTGGTCTTTTGCTTTCTCTGAATGTGCCTCTAGGTGCTGCAAATTTTTTTGCCTCTTGCATAGTTTGCCTAGCCCATAGAGGTCTCTTTCGACCTATGATAATATCTCTTGGCCCATCAGTTGGTTCCAAAGGCTCAATTGGATCAATATCTTCTTCTGGTTCAGTAGACTCCCTCTGAATCTCAGAAGTATGATCAACGTCCATGTCTTGAGGAGTCTCCTGGCCTTCATTATCTATCTCCATGTATGAACCTTTAGATCTTTTGAATGCAACATCTTCTTCAAAGGTGACATCTCTGCTAATCTCTATCTGTTTTTGTCCTGGAATGTAAATCCTGTAGGCTTTTGAGGATTCACTGTAGCCCACAAATATTCCTTTCTTGCCAGATGGTTCTAACTTAGTCCTCTTATCTTTAGGCACATGAATATAAACAGGACAACCAAAGATTCTCAAGTGACTAACCTCAGGTTTCACACCTGTGAAGGCTTCTTCAGGAGTCATATTCTCCAAAATACGATGAGGGCTCTGATTCTGAACATACACTGAAGTTCTAGATGCTTCTTCCCAAAGGAAGGTTTGCAAGTCTTGATCATGGATCATAGCTTTAGTTGCCTCAACAATGGATCTATTCTTCCTTTCTGCAACTCCATTTTGGTGTGGATTGTAAGGGACACAAAACTCCCTCTTAATCCCTGCCTCGATACAAAAGTTACGGAAGCCTCCAAAGATGTATTCTCCTCTGTTGTCAGATCTCAGAACTTTGATTCTCTTTCCGGACAAATTCTCTACTTGAGCCTTAAATTCTTTGAATTTCTCAAGTACTTCTTCAGATTCCTTAGACTTCAAGAAATAAATCCAAGTCTTTCTAGAGTAGTCATCAATGAAAATTA
>VDFB02197504.1:0-14760 GCA_007258455.2 Sequoia sempervirens | reverse complement strand
AAACAGTGGTTTTTAGAAATGCCTATTAAAACTCAATTTGTACAATCTGGGTATTGAAATAAATTACATATTTGGAAACTAGACTACGAGCACTACATTTTATGATTAGTGAATTTTTTAAAGATTTCATCTCTAAGTGCTTCAAATTTTAAGGTCAAATGTGTCAAATTCTGAAAATCAGGGAAAACACTTCCACTTTTTGGCCAAAAAGTGGACTCAACTTCTTGCACACACCCATACATCTGAAAGCAACAGTTTACACTCTGCTTGGAAATCAAGTTTTGTTGTATTCATAATCATTTTTTTAAGCTGGTCCTCAGAATTGTAAGTGTTTGTTTTGATCAAGGTAGTAAAGATATAAGGTAACTCACAAAAAAGGATTTTAATAACAATAGGATCTATTGTAGACTCAGAGATATCCTACATGTAGAGGTCTTTTTTTCTAGAATTTGCAATAAACTAGTGGCAGCTTCATCAAAATCATTACACCGAAGGCTGGCTAAATGGTCTTGCAGCTTTAACTGCAGAAGGTAGTGATAGTTGCATTCCTCGATTTCCATCTAGTAGCAATCACAAAGCCAGACATCAGCACAAGAGCATGTGCATTTTATTTTTCATTCTTTCCCATTAACGAATAAGGGGAAAGCAGGATAACAAAAAGACTCAATTTTTACAATTTGAATGGTTGCTTTTAAAATGGCTTCAATAGTTTCTAGCAAGCAAAGGTAGTTGTTCAATGATAGTAACTCTATCATTTGAAGGATGAAGCCTACGAGGTGCAAAATAAGATGAAACCATATGTTCTACTTTGATTGGGCCCTTGGATTTGAGTGTGTTTGCCTCAAGAATAGAATGGTTAATTTCAAGGACTGTTGTTGTTGATGTGTTGATAACTTTTGCATTAAAGTAGCCTACATGGCCACCCCACACAACAACTATGACTATCACCAGAAAGAAACATCCACTCTGAGACATCACCTTTTTCTTGCCAACTTGGGCCCCACAAATTAACATCAATAAAAAAAAGAAGAGATATAATATAGTTTAATAGTTTGCTAGATTGTTTCAAATCCATTTTTCCTACAAACAGTTGATACGTACCCAACATGGACTACATTGCCAATAATATCAACCAACTATTATCGCTATAATTGGTTATGTCATTAACTGGCACAAAGGCTGAGGTTTTCTTTGGCACAGAGATGTCATCGTCACACTGTTTTATTGTTAATTTTTCATCCAAAATAATTTCCAGATTACTATTTAATTTATTTGAATTTTTTATTTGCTTCCTTCACCGAACCTCTTGATATTAAATAAGTTGCAACTATCTCAACTCAACCATAATACAGTTTAACAATATCATCAAAACAAGTAACATGAATTTATGTCCCCTCCATATCTATAATGTCAAAACTGAAAATTTGGCCTTCACCTCTTTGTTTATGGAAATGGTACATCTCTCTAATATGTGTTACATGCCCTTTCACTTTCCAAACATTTTGATAAATGTTCAAAGCTTTAATAGGGCTGACATTTGGAGGACTATTTTGTTTTTGAGGGGATAGTTGCACACCAAATCTAGGGGTCCGTTTAGAAGGAGAAGGTGACTCTAGTCCCAACATTTGCTCTTCTTGTTGCTTGAAAAGATACCTAGGGGTCCCAATGATTTGACAATCTGACATAATCACAACTACTTGTTGAATATGATTAAGGCCCTGAAAAAAAGAAGTAAAACAATTTCTTTGACACATTATATTAGGCACATATGAAGGAGAAAGAGAAATTTCAAAAATAGAGAAGAAACAACGCAACCCACCTTGAATCCTAGACATTTCTACAGATGTATTCTCACAAACATACGAGGGACCCTATTTTCAAGGCACCTGAAAACAACAAATAATTGCATTTGGAAGGTAGTGTTCCTATTTGCATATGGTTTCCATCAAACAAGACAACCTTGTATCTCTCAACCTGCCCTTCATCACTACCAAATTATTTAAAGGATAAGAGCTAAGGACCGAAGAGGGAACAACATCTCCAGCATTGATGGAATGAATTGGAAATGAATTTAAAGTTGGTTGTTTCTTTGTAGCCAACAAAGACAAGTTCAATCGAGGAAAATGCACTTCATCACACCAAATGCATAAAAGGAGTAAGGAAAAAAAGGCTGTAAAGAGATGTTTTTATGTGTTGGAAAAGATCAATGCATATGTGCTTCCACATCTATATGCTTTACCACGGTCAGCCATGTGTGTATACACCTAAAGGCCAATAAAACTGGAAACATAAATAGTAAAGGGTATGTGGTGTGTATTTCTGTATTTGAGAATCCTAAAATTAAAGGAACTGAAAGGAAATGTTCAAGTTGATTACAAAAGATGAAGGAAACAATAACATCAAATTTGAAATAGGTATAAGGAAAAGAAAATATAAAATTATCGAATTAAGATCTAGAGGTTGGTGGATGGTACCCTCAAAGTTGGACTCCACAACTGAACCTGTGGGGGATGTCACCAAATAAATTTTAGGGGGCTCTGGAGACCCATCCACAAAGCCCGATTCCACAAACATAGTTGTGGGAAATTTTAGAGGGAGGAAATGTTGCAATTATTGTTGACTGATTGACAACTCTATTTCACAATAAAAATAAAAGATTAAAGTATTGCAACATCCAATGGCAACTACTAGACAACTTAAAAATATTGATAATCTGACAACCATTTTACTATTTTGATTAAATGACAATGGACCGTATAACCATTCAACTTCTAATATTGTACAAACAACAAGAGATACAACAACAAGAATAAAAATGATAAATGCAAATGTATATATGCCTATATGTATCTGTTTATCTTTGAGGTTGCTTATATATGTATTCATGTAGTTTTTTACTATATTTTTATATATACCTATATGTAGATATTTGTATATGTTGCTAGCTGGTCCCTTCATCCTTTCTTATCCAAACAATAGGATATACAAAAACAAGAATAAAAATGATTAAGTACATATATCCATTGAATTTCCTCCTTGTCTACACATTTGAAAAAACACATATAACCAGATATATATATCCATATGTACACATGTATATACACTGGTATATCTAAATAAATGTATATATACTATATTTATTCCTAACTATATAGTCATTGACATGCCAAGCAAGGACCTGCATAAAAATGGGCATAATGTCAAAGGTGCACAACGGCAAGAAGGAACAATAAGCAAAGGGTGAAAGTTCTGCAAGTCAGTAATATATTTTTGTAGACACACAAAATATGCATACAAGTCAATCCAAAGGTTTAATCAAATAATACCATTTCATCTCTCATAAATCATTCAACCTCTATCTTGCATCATCCATTTAATTAAATAAATCAGGACTTTATTTAATTGAAATCCAATTCATATTTCCCCTTTTGATTTAAATAAATCCAAATATTTGAGTCAAATTGGTCAAACTCATCCTAATCATCATCCTAGCTAATTAATCATGATTAAATGCTAATCCTAACCACTTGCATTCTCTAGATATTGCCACTTGCACAAATAAATCAATTTATTGATTTAATAAATCCAACATTTTCACTCAACATGGAATATTCCCTAGAATTTGAAATCAAAAACAAGTGGACATGTATGTATCCAACAAGTCATTTATGAGCTCTTACATGGCTCTTACATGTCCCCTTCCAAAGGTCAAAATCAGCATTCATTGCACAAATTTGAATTCAAATTTCCCCCCTCTTGGGCACATTTCCCAAATCTTGCACGTGCATCAACCACTCACATGATGACAAGTGGCCTCTTTTCATTGGCATGTTTCTTAGTCCCACATTGGTCCCTCTTCAACACTCAACATTTGAAAATATTTAAATAGAGGCTTCATCCTCAAGTAAATCCTCCACAATTTGATCCACAAAGCTAATGCAAAGTCACTCTCTTCATTTGAGAACTGATTTTGTCCACACAACTCTGAAATCTCTTAGCATTTTCATCTCCAATATCATGCAAGGTCACTCTCTTCATTGGAGAAATGATCTTGTCCATCATTATCACTAGCTTATCTATCAAGGATTTGGAAAGGGCTATTTTCAACAATAGTACCAATCCACTATGAGATATAATTTGCTCCATGTTTCATTATATGCTTTCAATTTATCTACTTAGATCTTTGTTGCTTAGATTGCATTATTAGCATGTGGAGTTATTTCATAGGGATGTTGATGATTAGTTTGGTTTTAAAATGCTAACCATATGCAAATTTTCACATCGACATTATGGCGCTAGAGGGAGGGTCTGTTGCTTTTCATTTCTCTATGAGAAGCAAGTTTCTGTTATGCCTTGGGACATATCAAACAAAAATGTGTAGGGATATCTGTAAAGCATTTTAAGTTCTTATAGTCGGATAACATAATTCCCATTTGATATAATAAGACATCTGTTGTAGTCTATTCCTAAGTTTACTTGCTTTAGCAGTTCTGTAACTTTCTCTCAGCAGGTCAATTAAATTGGGTTCTAGGACTATCATTTTGTTGCTACTCTGTTTGTGTGGTGATTCATTGGTATGAATCCCGATTCTAGCAAGAAAGATTTTCTACTCGCAAAATGTCTGTTTGAGCTTTTTGTTTTTGTATTTGAGGAAAAATCATTTTATTTATGTCCATTGATTTAAGTATTCTTCCTATAAATGCAAAAAAATTGGTACATTTTATTTCATTGATTATGCATTTGTGTGTTAAGGGTATATACCTCAGGGGATAAAGTTGGATGCGCAGAGTCTCCCCCTGTACTGATCTTTTTATTTGGAGTTAGAAGAATCAAATAACAACTCTGATGAGTCAACACTGATTGGTGAATGCTTTCATAGAAAGGTGACAAACGAAAACGTGGGAAGGAAGTGCCCTCTTCTTGGGATTCAGACAACTTGACAGATCTATTGCCTCCAGATCACGTAGTGCTGCTGCTGCTTTGTTTACCTGAGTCCTCGACTTCATTTGTCTAAACCAACTTAGCTTAAATTGCACAATATAGCAACAATATATCTATTTCTTTTTGTGTAAATCTATACCAACTTGCAGGAGGGTCTCTTATTCATCCCCATCACTTGTGCTTCCAATTCCAAGTTGGATCTCTCTCTTTCTACCTGTGATATCAGAGGCATTCTAAAGCTCATCTATCTTCGATAAGGGGTAAGGCAGTAAATCCAATGCATCCTAGTATCCAATCATCTCTATCTAAATAGTGTGTGTTCCCTTGCTAGTAAATGGACGATGTCAATTTCCTTTTGCTGAGTATTCCCACTGAGCTAGAAACAATAAACAATGGCCCATCAATTTGTACTATAATTTCTGGGCACTCCTTCTCTAGTGTGTAATTCACAGCTTCCAGGTGTTGAATATTTTAGTCAAATGTTACATTGGCCCCCGAGAAATGTGTTCCAATCTTTGATTTGGTCAAACACTTTAAGAGAATCCACCAGGCTCCCCCGACCTATCATACATGTTAATGATATTATTCTGAAACATCGTACGAGTAGCAAATGCAAATCACCTATGAACAATGAAAGAGTGAGCCTTTTTCCCTTGTGAAAGGTTGTTCTTGAGAATGTAGGTCTGCAATGATTGAAAATACGTAGAGAAGTCTCCATTGGGTTTCTGTGTAGTAAGTAGAATGTGCAGCGCATCCTTCAACTGTCCCTCTCTACATAATGGTGTGGGATTGAAGTGGGTAGCAGATGGCAATAGCATTTTATGATTGCTATTCAGTCTACATCTACCATAATGATATTCCCAGTAAGCCGAGGAGCATTTAACTCATTTTTGTTCAGCTACCATGGTGGTTACCCTCACCTCCCTTTGGCATGTCTTCTTCCATTTCATTGATGCAGATCCCTCACACCTCACGCAACATTCATTAGAAACCTCTCTAAAACTTAGTTGTTGTGTCTAATAACTAGTCAATGAAATATCGTTTGGTATCGAGCACCCCAATCTGAGAAGACACAGCTCACAAAAAATTGACAGCCATAGGAAAAGTATGACCTTTTCATCATTTCAACACAAAAGAGACCATCATTTCTATTCCAACGCCTTTTGGTGCTTACAGCATGGAAATATCATTTCATGTCGTATAAAGCTTGTGGAAATATCAAAATCTGATGGTTGCATCCATACTTTCATGTCTCAATCTTTATGTTCCTTGCTGTCCATATGTTCCCCTCGCCCAGTAAATGCACTGCTAAATTATAGCCTGAAAATTGCAAGATCATTTATGTCAGAAAATTGTACAAACACCAACATTGACCAAAATTTTCCCAAGTTGCTAGATCTTCCCACGTTTCCTGCTAGATTTGCATTTAATATCGATTGAACTCTTGTTTTTAATCTCTTGGAAATTCAATGTACGCTTAAAACTCTAAAATGTCCATTATTAATCTTGTTGGGAATAATAAATGTTGACACTAGAAATAGAGCCCTGTTTGAATATTGTACTTCATAAGGATGATTCGTATCTTTTTCTACAGCCACAACATTAATTACTCTAGATGTATTTGAGTCTACTTGCATGCCATTTATCTTGTTAATATTGTTGGTTTTAACTCATTTATGGCCTTTTGTAGGTTCGGTCAATGAGAATCGAGATGTCATCATCTGCATTTTTCTACATTCAATCATTACATAGACTATTTGTCTGCATTGATCTTTGACCAGACATTTTACCTAAAGACTTTAATATTGGGAAAAGATTGTGGATAGCAAGATTACTATTAATGATTCATTTATTAGTCTAGAATCATTAAGACTTTATTATTTAAAATCGTTCTTTTGTTGAAGCCAATACCTAATATTCTAATCCTCACATGATTGCCTTTTGTTTGATAGGAAAACAAAGGTGTCAAAAGAAGACAAGGAAAGCAAAAAGGTACAAAGGAAAAGTGAAAAAGGAACAAACGAAGGACAACAAAGGTACAAACGAGGGAAAGCAAGGAAGACAAGGCTAATGAAGGAAAACGAAAGAGGGAGGATATTTTGAAAAATTAAAGTGTTTTTAAAACGCTTTAAGTGTTTGTTTAACACTTCTTCACGAAATTGTTATCTTTCATTCCTAGGACACAAACTTCGATTGAGTCTAAAAAGAACACTTTGATTTTCATTTGCAAAGGGTTGAATTGAAACTTAGACACCTACTAGATTTCAATATGGGCTAAAATTGAACAAGCAATCTTCATCTTTCCTTTGGTGCTTAAAAAAAATCATATCATTGCTTTGAAGGATAAAATGAATGTGTGCTTTTATTGTTTTGTAATTATTTACACAAAGTAATATCATCAAAAGACGTATGCACTTCTCTTACACCTCACAGTGATTTTGAGAATCAAAATGCTTTTGGTGACATTAAGTTACGTAAATAATTTCCCATACACACTTCGATTTGGGTTTAAAATTGAACAAAAACACTTTGCGAGTGGGAGTTAGGTATATAGCGTGTGTTCTCCCTTTGTTTCTAAACGAAGGTCGATCGAACTATGGATGTGCTTGCTTGCTATTGTTTACCTTTAGAGGGGCCTGCCTAAGAGACACATCCAAAAGGAGAACTCAAAGGCGACTCCAACTGGTTTTTCATTTGGGCCGGTATACAAATGGATAAGACTAAATTGTCAAGTCCTCATGGTATGTAGGCCTTAGCCGTACAGTGTCTTTCAGAATGGGGTACTATCGTAAAATGTATAAGAGCCCATAGTAGGATTGATTAAAGCCTTTAGTGGCTTGTTGGACGCTCACAAGGTGCCATGTCCCTGATGTTGTGTCATTAATAACCTTGTTTGTAGTTGCCAACTAGTCCATTCAATGAGTTTATCAAAGTGGTGCATTGGAACTTAGATTCCAAGAAGTTATTTCCATGTCCGATCTTGGTTGAAATATAGAGGTTAAGACTTCATTCTTAACATACCTTTATATTTTATCCTTGGTTGCATGTAAAATCATCTCTTCTACTACGAAGGGCATGAGGCAAGCCCACTCAGAAAAACATACCAATTGAGCTAGGGTGTTACATTACTTGAAACTCGATCTATATTTTAGGATCTTAGGACAATTGCTTGCGAATGCTTAACGAAATGATCACTTTAATTACAATGCTCAAATGAAAAATTAACATAATATAATGCCAAGATAATGAACTGAAAAGAAAGAGAGAAAATAAAGAGGAGAACAAACACAATTGATAACAGAGTTCGTCCCTAAGGACTACGTCTCCGGGCCCCTCTCCAACGGAGTGACTGATCCAATTATACTCCAAAAATAGTTACAATTGCTTCATTGACTATCTCCTTCAAGCATAGTAGCATAACGTTCCTCTGATGTGCAGAAATGTCTACAAAATCTCTTGAGCATTCTCTCGTTCTCACCACCTGGACTTGGAAAAACAAGGCCTACACCCCTCTTTTTATACATAAAATTTGCCTAATTAGGCCTAACCACCAAAATAAATGCCTAACTCCCTTACCAACTCGTACAATATCTCATTTGACTTCTATTAGCTTCTAGTTTTGATTTATGGTTAGGTTGTTGTGCTTGTTTATGGCTTAATAAGCCATTTGTTAGAGGCTTGGCCAGTAATCATACAACAAAACCCACCGTGGCCCCTATATAGTTGAGGCTTGGCTCGCGGCCTACTGGTGGTTAGCTCTTTTGTTAGAGCAGCTGGCACAGGTTCAAACCGTCGGGCTGTTCATTTTTTTTAAAACAAATTTCCAACAAAGTTTTAACAAAAGAAATCTTCACCACATGTGAATCGAGGCCGAGCTCACCGGCGCAACGGTGAAGAATGAGGCTGTTTCGGCGAATATCGCGGGGTCGAACCCTGCCATGTATTTTGTTGCAACAAAAAAACAACCCATTCCAACCAGACCGCTGCCAATGAGACACGTGTCGCACTGCAATTCACCGAACCCGATGACATGTATGCTGACGAAGACAATCCGTACGCTGACTGGTCTGCTGACGAAGCCGCTCACATGGCCGATGACATGTCGTACGGATGCCACGTGTCGCATTCCCATTGGTTCGTACAATCTGACTCAGCTGCCACGCGTCACGTCAAAATTCACCTATGTGTAATCCGTACAGTACGAACTGACACGTCAACATGATGACGTCATCATCAGCATCTCAAGTCAACCACAAACTTTGACCGCTTGTAACTCGAAAGCATACGATGTCGACTTCGGTTTTAAATGAACGCTTCGCCGAATCATCTCGATGAGCTCTTCTTTGGACAGATGCCACTTTGTCAATTTCAGATGATTATTTTTTTCACCTTCTAGACACCCCTCAAGTCAGCTTTGATCGGGCCGTGAATCCTGTACTGTAAACGATCCTTTTCACCGCTCAAGCTACTTGAATCGGACGCCGTTTTCTCTCTGATGATGCAACCGAGTATTGAGACACTTCAAATTTCACTAAAAAAATGTCCCCGGATCGCCTCCTAATCGAGCTTTTGGACCTCCGAAAGCTTGATTACTTGGAAAGTAAGTGAGGGTAAAGTTCCCTTACTTTACCAATCTCCATCCATCTTGCTTTGCTTGGATGCATCCCCTTCAGGCCCACTCTGAGGTACTCAACATCTCCTCTTCGTGAAGTTCTGACATTCCTGTCGAGAATAACATCTTCTGGCAACTCTGACATGTACTCTGGAGAAAGGTCATCAACTGGTGGAACTTGAATGTCTGAGACTTCATCTAGGATCATTGGAGGCTCATACAGTTTCAAATTCTCAACATTGACAACCGAGTAAATATGCATGTATGGAGGAAGATTGAGGCGAAAGGCATTGGTACCAATCTTCTCAAGGATCTCAAAAGGACCATACCTAATTGGCTTAAGCTTTTTACCTTCACCTTGCATCCTTTCCTTGCTGATGTGTAACCAAACTCTGTCTCCAACCTGAAAATGATGATCAGTGCGATGCTTGTCATGGCGAACCTTGTATTTTGCTTGGCTCTGTTCCAACCGTGCTTCCACTGCCTGATGAATTGCTTGGACTTTCTAGATGAACTTCAAAGCCTTCTCTACATCATGGTGTCTATCTTTAACATCATCTTTCCCAAAAGAAAAATCCATTGGTGTCTTGGGCACATAACCAAAGCATGTCTCAAAAGGAGACCTCTTAGTAGAAGAGTGTGCTACATGGTTGTAGGCATTCTGCACATAATGAAGATTCTCATCCCACAACTTAGGATGCTTACCGCAAGAACTCCTCTCGAGTAGATGTAATAACTCGCTTTACAACTCTATCCATTTCCCATCGGTCCGTGGATGGAAGGTCAGAATTCTTCTTCACCAGGTCCATGAGTTCCCACAATGCTAACCAAAATTCCCCCAAGAACCGAGAATCTCGATCTGATACAATAGAAGTAGGAAGCCCAAAAAGAACCCATACAAATTGAAAGTACAAATATGTTTTCATTTCACATGTGACCTTTTTTTTACAAGGCATCAAAATACACATTTTGTTGAACCGATCAACTACTACATACAAATAATCATGTCCTTTCCTAGACATAGGTAACCCCCCAACAAAGTCCATTGACACACTTTCCCATGGACGAGAAGGTACAGGTAGAGGTGTGTACAAACCCAACTTCTTGTTACTAGGCTTACTAGTTGCACACATAACACAACCTCTAATATACTTAGTTACAATTTCTTGCATACAAGGCTAATAACAATATTTCTATAGCCGAGTCAATGTTTTGTTTACCCCAAAGTGTTCTACAATCAATGAGGTATGTGCTTCTCTAATAACCTGTGCTTGTTCATCCTTTGGAACACATAATTTTCCCAAGTGATATAACAGTTTATCCTGCACATAATAATCTTTCTCTTCTACATGTTTACCTTTCATTAAAGCAACATAGATATCCTTAAAGTTCTCATCATTAGCATATTGTTCCTGAAAACTTTCATGAACCATAGAACTATTCTGAAGGATTATCAAAGCATTCATCATAGGAGGTCTAGAGAGCATGTCCGCTACTTTGTTATGGGTTCCTTTCTTATACTTAATAACCAAATGAAACTATTGTAGAAAACCCATCCATCGAAAGTGCCTACTTTGTTGCAGCTTAGTTTGTGAGTGCAACATCAAGTGGCCGTGATCGCTGTGGGATTACGCTTTTCCCCATTATGTAATGTTTCCATTTCTTAACACTCGAATCTCAAAGCATAAAGTTCTTTATCATAAGGGATAGTTACTTACTGCTCCTGAAAAAGTTTCAGAGTGGTAGCAAACTGGTTTACCTCCTTGCATGAGTACTGCTCCCATGGAAAATCCACTCGCATCTGTCTCGATCTCAAATGGTTGATGTAGATCTGGTAAGGCCAAAACTGGTGCGGTGCTCAACTTTCCCTTCAAAGTGTCAAAAGCCTTCTGCTGTGGACCTCCCCACTGAAAAGTTTCTCTCGTACTGGTTAATGCATGTAATGGTGATGCTATATAAGAGAAATTTGCAATAAACTTTCTCCAGTACTGAACTGCACCTAGGAAACTTCTGACCTCTGTGACTGTACTTGGCTTAGGCCATTTTACAATAGCTTCGACCTTCGTAGGGTCTACTTTCAATTGACCACCCCCTACGACATAGCCTAAGTACACTAAGGATGTCTTAGCAAATTCACATTTAGACATCTTTACATACAATTTTTCTTTTCTCAATACAACAAAGACTTCCTTAACATGACTTACATGATCTTCCCAAGTTCAACTCAATACAAGAATATCATCTAGATAGACTATGACAAAATCATCAATAAAAGGATGAAAGACATCATTCATGACTCTCATAAAGGTAGCTGGTGCATTACAAAGCCCAAAAGGCATAACCAACCACTCAAATAGTCCCTGTTTTGTCTTAAATGCAGTCTTCCAAATATCATCTTCTGCAATTCTTATTTGATGATAACCACTTCGCAAATCTAACTTAGTGAAATAAACTGCATGTTTTAATTGATCAAGTAAATCATCAATTATGGGAAGAGGATACCTGTTCTTTACCGTTATCTTGTTCAAGGCACGATAGTCGATGCACATCCTCCAAGTTCCATCTTTCTTTGGAACCAAGACAATTGGAGAACCACAAGGAGAAGTACTAGGACGAATAACTCCTTTTTCCACCAACTCTTGAACCTACTTTTTGATTTCCTCATTCTGCATAACTGATAAACGGTACATGCCGATATTAGGAAGTGGCACATCCTGCTGTAACTGGATTTCATGCTGTATCTCTCTCTTGGGTGGTAACCCCTTCGGTTCCTGAAACATGTCATCATAAGTGGAAATAATCTTGACCATTTCAGTTTTATGTTTTGGGTCACACCCCTTGAATGCCTCAGATTTATCATCTTCTTTGGCTTTTACAAGCATCAATACAAAATTCTTACTTGAGTTGACCAACCTCTTCATTTGACCAACATTAACTAAAGTAAGATTAGTCTTCACCTTATGTGCTCGTACAATGTATTCTACCCCATCTTTAAAAAGATGATACTTATTCTCCCCCCTATAAAAGATTGCTTTTCTGTCATAAAGATAAGGACTCCCTAACACAAGCCCACAAATATCCAAAGGGACCACATCGACTTCTACCTCATCTACAAAGTTTGCAATGATAGCAAATCTCAATTTACACTGTTTAGTTACTTTTAATTGTGCATCATTGCAAACCCATCCAAGTGGATATGGTTTCGTATGAGGTGTTGTAGTCAAATTAAGTTTCTTTACAACTTCCTCAGATATTAAGTTGACTTGTGAACCCGTATCAAACAAAGTATCAACCTTAGTGTGTTTTGTTACAACACGAATGTGAAACAATTCATTTTTTTGCTTATCAACCTTAGGAGAAGATTATTTACTTGTACTTGCACTGGCATTAGAAAAACTTGCATCAGAAGAGAGAGATATACCTTTCCCTTTACCTTGAATTCCGGTAGCAACAATCTTCATCTCATCTCCGGAGTCAGAACCAAGATCATGTTGAATCACTGCAGTAGTCTTTTGCTTGCCTTTATTACCTCCATATCTTTTCAGCCTCAATTCAGGATGAAGCTTCCAACATCTTGAATCATCATGCCCCTCTTTCTTGCAATGGGAGCATGTGGGTTTCTCACCCTCTTTCTTAGTTGTAGCTGTCTTCTTCCCTTTGCCTTTATCTTTGTCTTTTTCTTTCCCTTTAGACTTACCCTCGAACTTAGATGGCTTCTTGGAAAAGTTATCACTAAAAGTATTCTTACCCCTTGACTCTATATGAGTAGCTTGAATAGACACCTCATCTAGATTGTTGGGACTCAACATCAAAATAGTGTGCCTAAGGTAAGAATGTAAACCACCAATATACTTAAGTAATGTGTCTTGGGTATACAAGGGAACATTTAAAGCAATAGCCCATTTTCTAAACTCATGAGTATAATCCTGGACAGACTGCCCCTTACCTTGCCTAAAGGTTTTCCAATTCATGGTTAACTGTTGCATGTAACCTAAAGGATAGAATTGTTTCCTAAGGGCAGCAACAAACTCCATCCAAGACATATTAACTTGACCATGGCGAGCAATTTCTTCCTGAGTTTTACTCTCCCACCAGGTGAGAGCTGTACCTCCCAACCGGAGAGTTGCTAATTGAATCCTAGAAGCATCTTCTACTAGGCCTTGAATCCTACAGTATACTTCTACTTGTTGGACCCAATCGTCTAACTTCTCAGCATTTAACTCCCCACAATATTTAGGTAACTCAAATTTTACATCTAGCTTAATAACAGGCTTAGATTTGCTCTTAAATGGATTTACATTAGAAGAAGGAGAAGGAGAAGGAGGAGAAGGGGGAGGAGAAGAAGAGGGAGAAGATGGAGGAGAAGGAGTTTCTGGATCTTTCTCCTTTGTGTCTTTCTGATCTTCCTGCTTCTTGTGCTTTGAAGAACCTCCCTTATCGTGCTTCTTCTTTTCTGCATAAAGTTCATCCACCATCGCCTTCATGTCAAGAAATATCTTCTGGAAATCCTTGTCACTGAGCGCTGAACTTTGTCCACCTTCTTTCGCTTCCATCTGTGATGATCGATTAGCTCTTCATCTTTCGATCTCTAGATTATACTCTTCAAGTTCTCCTTCGCCTCGTTGAAACCTAGATCTCGTTAGCATTCAATTTATGCAATACTAGCCACACACAAAGCTCTGATACCAACTTGATCTATTTAGGATCTAGGACAATTGCTTATAGAATGCTTAACGTAAATGATCACTTAATACAATGCTCAAATGAACAAATGAACATAATATAATTGCCAAGATAATGAACTGAAAAGAAAGAGAGAAAATAAAGAGGAGACAAACACAATTGATAACGGAGTTTGTCCCTAAGGACTACATCTCCGGGCCCCTCTCCAACGGAGTGACCGATCCGATTATACTCCAAAATCAGTTACAATTGCTTCAATGACTATCTCCTTCAAGCACAGCAGCATAACGTTCCTTTGATGTGTGGAAATGTCTACAAAATCTCCTGAGCATTCTCTCGTTCTCACCACCTAGACTTGGAAAAACAAGGCCTACACCCCTCTTTTTATACATAAAATTTGCCTAATTAGGCCTAACCACCAAAATAAATGCCTAACTCCCTTACCAACTCGTACAATATCTCATTTGTCTTCTATTAGCTTCTGGTTTTGATTTATGGTTAGGTTGTTGTGCTTGTTTATGGCT
>VDFB02197502.1:0-12644 GCA_007258455.2 Sequoia sempervirens | reverse complement strand
TCTCTCCCCAAGCATCTCCCTCCCCTCCCTCTCTCTCTCTCTCTCTCTCACTCCTAAGCCTCCACTCTACCCTTAGCCCTCTACCCTTAACCCTTAAACTCTTTTAAATCCTCTACCCTCTATCTCTCTCCCACTCCCTCCCTCTCTCTCTCTCAAGACTCTCCCTCCTACCCCCTCTCCCTCTCTTAGGTCTCTCTCTCTCATTCACTCCCTCTATCTCTCTCCCCTCTGATGGAACTTTATATTTTTGCTCCTTATGTTCCATTCCTACCCTGCCTGGTGTTACTGGTCTTTCATGGTGTCAAAATTTTCCTTGGGTTGGTGGTTTTAGCTTTATTTTCATATAAAAACCTTGTGTTTATTTTACGCCTTGGTTGGGATCTATTTCGATGTTACTTTTTGAGGGGTTTTTAAATGACTTATGTCCTATCTTTCTGTCTAGGCTGAGTCCCTTTGTTTTAATATTTTATTTCCTCTGCATGGTTTTGATTTTCCAAAGTCTTGGTTGGCCTCGTGTTTCATCATTTAAAAACAACTTATGTCATTTTTTAACATCCGCCTAGTGATTTTCCCTTGTCCTTTTAATAAATGTTTTGTTTTGCAGAAGGATGAAGTTCGCGCGACCGTTGATCAACTATCGTTTGATCTTAGCCGCTCCTTGCCATCCCGTGATGAACCCAGCACACCACTTTGGTTGATCATGATATCATGGGTGGGTGCCACGTGTCCTATCTGGTGAGGCCGAAGGTGATAAGTTTGGTTGACCATCGATCAATTGTCATCATATCTTAATGGTTTCCCACCATCACGTGATCAAAAGTAGTAAGGTTTTTACTGATTGTGATATCACGGGCAAGCGCCACGTGTCTCATCTGATGAAGCCGAAGGAATGAAGGAAATACTGTGGTAAATTAATCCAACCTTAATACATTAAAAGGTGGGTTACTAAAGTGTTTTTGAGGTGCACATGTTTTAAATCAGCGAATGTGTTATAATCTTGATGAAAAAGCTGCTCGACGGTTAATAATAAGGCTGGCGACTGTGTTGAAGGAACAAGATCACAAATGCTCAAGATCTACAGTTTCCTGCCATCGATTGATCCAAAGTTGCATGATCTTTACTGATTGCGATATCGTAGGCGACCACCACATGGACAACTAAAATTTAAATCTGCATAAAAAATGGTTTGAGCCGTTCTTGCAGCGTGGGAGTGAGCTTTAATGGCGGATGAGAGATTTGCTGGCATGATTTGATCAAGATAAAATCAATTCTCCTATTTTATTTGTATCACAAAGCATTTAAGTATTTTGCGAAGTAGTTTCAGAGCTGAAAGCGAAGTTGTGAATCTCCACAACCAGAATTTGGGACTTCTGCAAACAAAGCTGTGAGTTAATTTATGTGCTTCCCGATCATTCTACACTTGAATTTGGGAAAAAATTTGCTATGCTTGTCATTGAGCTTGTTGATAAACGTGTTAGGGCTATAGTTTAATTATAGTTGTGAGAAATTACAGTGTTTTGTTCTGTAATTTCCTATGTCTGGTTAGTCCTAGCTATTCAAAGTGTGAAATTGTAAAAAGACCCTAGTTTGTCCAAGATGGCACCACCAAAGCAACATTCTAGCCAAGTTGACTATTTAAAAAGAAACTTGTACGATGATTTCCTTGATCAATTACCCTGCTCAACGAATGATAGGAAGAAGGGATTGGTTCTAATGCGAGGGAAAATCCTAGGGGAAGGGTTAGTATATAATTGCTCTAACATTGTTGATGCTAGGGTTCTTCTCACAGGCTTGGAAATGTTCAGATTATGGTATGGATAGAGGAATTTTCCTCACCCCTTTTCAAATGGCTGGATGTATGATTTGGGAAATTTGGTGTTCCCAAACATTTTCCCTGACATAGACTTATGTAGGGAAGTGGTTGCAAGATATGACCCTGTCACACGGGTAATCAGGGATAATGATGGAAAGGTTCTATTGAGTGTTAATAGAGAAGAGGTCCAACAAATTTTTGACTTGAGTGTACCGAGTGAAGACTTGGTTCCTATCAATCTTGAGGAAATGAAGTAGGAATATGCAAAGTTGAAGTCTCTTTTTAGAGCTAAGTTGCTTCCACCTCATCTGGCTAGGGCAGGAGGTTCACGATTTCATATCAGCCCCGGTGACCAGGAACCTTTTAGATTAAACTATTTTGCAAATCATTTCTTGGCCACTTTCTATTCATTGTGTTAGATTTTGGGTTTCAGTCCTAGTGCGGTGATGCCTATTGCATACATGTTCATGGGGGTGCAAATACAACACCCTAAATTATCTATGACATATGACTTTGCTTCTTTCTTGGCTGAGAGGATACATGAAGGGTTGTCAAAGTTGCAGAAAAATGATACCGACACTCAATTATTCTGGTATTCTATGCTGATGCATATGTTCTTGTTCAAGAATGCTAACTTTTTCTTTGAAAATATGGAATTAAGGTAATCAGTTGATGGAGAAAGATTTCCAGTACAATTATGGGCTACAAATTTATCTTGCAATAAGGAAATCACCAGTTATGTGAAATTTGATAATTGCTTTGCTTCTAAATTGAAGGATAGACTGATGATGAATGTACCCTTGATCCCTGAGGAATTGCATGATTTCCTCAGGCCAAAAGGGAGGAAGCCAAAATTGAAAGTTTTCCATAATTGGGGTGACATTATCCCATACCCAGTCAGCATTGTTTTGAGAGTATATGGTTTTCAAGGAACCCCCATATACTGCCATACAATGTGCCACCAAGAGTGGGGTTTGCAGAAGTTATGTGGCAAATGGGTTGTATCCATGAGGACAACCTCACAGGGAGGGGTAAGGGAACATTTTTCCCTGATTATACAGTGGTGTCTAATTTTTCCTTTTCAAAAGGAGGCTGGGTGCATTTTGAGAAATTCTTTGATGATTACCATTTTAGGTGTGGTCCAAAGCGGCAACATGATCTTGAGGGGTTTCTTTTCCCTTTTCAGACAAAGAATAAAGGCTGAAAAATTTGTGCATGAGTTCAACTTTCCTGAGGATTTGATCAGAAATGAATTTGATCTAAATAGGCAGGAGTTGAACAAGGAGAAATGGATAGCTTATGATAAGCTATTAGATATTGTGCAAAAGATGGATCTGTATATAATCCATTGTTGGAGTTCAATCCATACCATAAGAAGATTGAATTTCTAATGGAGAACTTCAAGGAAATTATGGGCACATTGAGGACCAAAAAGATAAATTTAGAACTGAGTCTGGGTGTACAGGAACAAGGTGCTAGGCCAATTGAAACAAGGTTAGCATACCAGCCTACAGAAAGGTGGCCTATTTATGGGAGGAAAAAGGATGATAGCAGTGCTGAAGAGGAAGTGGATAGAAAAGGAAAGCAAATAATGAAGTTGCCTTCACAACTAGGTCCAAAATTCAAAGTGCCTGGGGCAATTAAAATTATTGATTTAGAATCATCACCAGAAGATAGTCCCTCATCACCACCATCCGAGCCAAGCCCTAAAAGACACAGTTGTGATCAACCACACGAGGATCTGATGGATGAAATTATTGTTACTGATTAGGACATGCAGGTTGGTATGACTTCCCCTCCTAGGCCAGCTGAATTGGTTCTATCTAATTTAGATATGAAAGGAAAAAGTGTACAAGATGCAATAATGGAAGCATGTAAGGAGTTTCTAAATGACAATACATTTGTAAAAACTCATGTATTCTTGCAATTGGTATGGAGGATGAAATTTGAAGAATATCAAAAGAAATGTAAGAAGAGAAGAGAACTAAGGCCTAACAAGTCAGACCAGGATAATGATGAGGAGGTAAAAGCTGAATTAATGGAGGAATTTAAGAACATGACTCCTGAAGAGGGAAGAAGACTGGTGAGTTAGGTTGGTGTGTTGATTCTGCCTGAATGGGACATTGTAGATGCTATAGCATTTAATGCTATTTTAAAGTCCAAGCATCCTTTGCAAGACTCTGAAGAAGAATTCAAGGTAGCATTGCAAGATTCTGCCTTCAGTGAGGAATATGAAACTTTGGCAATTTGGGAATTGGCCCCTCAAGGAAGAAAGCCAAATGTTACTGATATTAATCCAAATTTTAGAGGAGGATTAATAATAAAGAGAGCTTCAGAGACCTCAACCACTGAGGCCACTAATTTGACTATGAATGTGGCCAAATTGTCCTAAAAGACTACTGAAAGGGAGGAGGCTGAAAAGAAGAGCCTAATGGAGAAGTATAACTTTTTGATTGAGGAATACAACAAGTTGCAAAAGAGGAATGTTGAGTTACAGAATGAGGTGGAAAGGTTTAGGTATAAATAGATTGGGGAGACATCAAGTGCTCCAGGGACCAATACATTACCTTCCACAGCAGGGTCAATGCCTCTTGCTTCTCCAATTGTTTCCACACCAAGGTCTCCCAATCAGAATCTTTCTCTCACCCCTCCTTTAGAGAAAATTGATGAAGAAACATAGTCTTTGTTGATCCTACAAAGAAGCAGCTCTTGCAAAGAATTGATGAATTGCAGACATCATTGAAGGTAAGTGAGGAGGGATCTCTTTCAAAGAAAAAAGGAGATTGTTACTACTGTCTTGAGGCATTTAATTGAAAAGGTTGATAGTAAATTTCTATCTATACATTCTTTATATTCTTTGCTGTTAGATGCAATAAAGAATATTGATAGGGATCAGGAAGTAGTGATACCATTGATTGAAAATTGGATCCCTAGGGCCAGTGATTTGGATGTCATGTATAAGGCTTCAAGTTTTGATACAAATAATAGGCCCCAATCATTAAAGCCTACTCAAGTGTTGGTTAAATCATTGCAAGGTTTTCAGACCCTACTAGATGATTTAAGTAGGAAGATCATGGAATTGGTGAAGAATTTTAATGATTGGGGTAACACATTGTTACTAGATATAATTGATGAGCAGGGGAAAATCAGGTCACTCCAGCAGTCGAAAGATCAAGCAAGTGAAGTCATCAATGATGAAATTAAATTAATTTGTGATGAGTCAGATTTTGACTTGTTGGTGAGCTATATAGATAAAATCATTAGTACCTACTCATTTTTGGAAGCTTTTGAAAGAGATGCAAATCAGGTAGCAGTAAAATGCACACCTTATAATACCAAGGTGAATGAGGTGATTAATTTTGATTGGCCGAATGATGAAGAATACCAGAAATGGGTAGCTAAATATTTGACTGAGGAAGAGTAAAAGGAATGGACTACTAACAGGTGGTAAATTGAATGCCGCGGTTACAATGGTTTCTAGTTTTTCTTTGATGACATTCTCGGCCTGGGTTTCTTGTGGTTTTTTGTTGTTGCATCAAATTTTCTCAGCTGACATGATGAACGAGAATATTCTCCAAGGTGATGGCTGTTGTAACAATTTTTGGAATATCACCAGGTGTGCCAACTGGCTGGTGACATGTGTACTTTCTAGCCTGATGCTTGTTTTCTCTTTCATTTTCTATAAGAAGGATTTCAAGGCCAGAAGTACGGGTTAGCAAGTTAGATAATTTTTGGTCAAGTCTAGGTGAAGTTGTAGAGCAAATTGTAAAGTCTGATGGTTTTAGAGAGAAATGCAATTTAGGTTCAGAGTTATTCTATAATCAGTTTTGAATTCATGGGGATTTAATGTTGTATAACAGCACTAGCATTTGAGTTGAAATGATAAATTCAAACTCATGTCTCTCCACTTTACATGCATATCCGAATTTTGAATAAGATGACTAAGGGTTGTTTCATTCATCTCACTGTTGTGGTGCGTATAATCCTTATTTTACCTTTAATTCAAGGAATTAATTAAAATGCTTGAATGGGATTATAGGCGGATATGTTCTGTATAAGGATTTGATAAGTAGTATTGGGTGAGAATGCATATTGATGAAATTGTAATGCAATATTTTCAGGGATCTTATAAGTTATATGTTATGTATTAAATTTGTCATAAACCTTTAGATGCTTATGAATTTGACTCCTGCAATGTATATATGGCACTGATCTAAGTTGTACTTATTTGTGTAGTTCAATAATTGTTTGTCTTTTCCTAGAGCTTGCTACAAATTGAAAATTAATGACTATATTTTACTATGGATTGTGTTGTAGTTATCTCATGCTCCACATAGTTGATATTATCGGTGAACAACCAATTTTATTCGATATTATCCTATTTGTGAGCTATTCAATGGGAGCTATTCAATGGGATTATCTGTTATGTGTTAATGTTGTTTATGATATTGGTGCAAAGGTTTTAAACACATTAAGGGATCACCCTCCTGGGTCTTGTAGAGCCCAAAGTGTAGGAGGCTTTTTAAGGTCCTTGTCAGTTGGTCTAGGTCCTTCGAGCTGCCCTTGATTGGAATTGGCAATCCCATAGGTAGATTAGCAGACCAACCTGGTTACAGTGTAAAAAAAAAACCAACACCCTCTACCTTTAACCCTAAACCCTAAATCATTAACCCTTAAACTCTAAACCCTTAAAACCTCTACTCTCTATCTCTCTCCCACTCTAAACTCTAAACCTTTCCTTGTATTATTTTATAATTTTCAATATTCTTATTTATTTTACACTTACATTTACAAATACACATACATATGCATTTACTGTTTTCATTTATTTCTCATGTAGTTTAATAGTTTGATCGATTTCATATTATATGTGTTGGAGACTTTAGAATTTCAATTACATTAATTTATGGATATGTTGTATCTATAACACTACAAAACCATATGCTCTTTGCATTTACACTTGCATTTAGAAATACACATTTATATACATAGATATAGATTTCTTTAATGATATGTTGCATTTATTGTTCTAGGAGAGCATCCAGTAATTGCATTTACATTTACATTTAAAAATACATATACATACATACATACATACATACATATAAATATATATATGTGTGTGTGTGTGTGTGTGTGTGTGTGTGTGTGTATGTATATCATTTATATTCAGTGTTCAGAAACAACCCATTAGGTCTGCAAATGGATAAAAATTCATAAAATCAGATATCCCATACATGTTTTGTTGAAACCTAGGCTTGAACCTCTCATTTCACATGCTTTTCTTCACAAAAATCTTGAGGACAACAACTATACCTTCTTTTTTTCTCATCCTACGCCCTATTCATGCATCCTACAATTACAATAGTATCCATGGGGCCTCTTACACAAGCTATAGTAATCAAAAAAAGTGTAATAGCCCCTTTATATCATATTTGGACTACAAAACCCTCAAAAATAGGGTAACTGGGTTGTATGCAAGGAAATGAAGCTTTGTAACTCAAATCAACGCCTTAAGCCCTCAAATCAGATTCAAATCAAAGCTAACACATATCTTCACGACCTGGAATTGATTTCACATCAAAATATGGCTGCATGTGACTGTACAGTGCTGCATAACATGAAAAATACAGAAATTTTGAAGAAAAACACAAATTTTTGAATGTCAAGAGCTTGTATTTTAAATCCTCAACCATCAACAACAATTACAATGACCACTTTATGCCTTTTAAAGGCCTTTACATGTCAACCATTGAACAACCACCTCTACAACTGACTTTTTGATCTTTTATGATCACATGAAACATAAAACACACTATCTTCAAGGTTATTAACATCACTATTGAAGTGTTTTAATTTTATCACCTTTCAAACATTAAAAAGTACATCATTAAATTAATTATGTAATGGCATAAAAATTAAAAAAATCATGAATTAATTATGTAACCACATCATTCAAATATAATTCTATCAAGAAATTAATATCAAATAGATAATATAATCACATAACTCATATATTTCAATGTCATTGATCTTCTTCTTCATCCAAATCTTTGTCTATATCATCCGATCCAAATTTGACATTGTAAGGATTGGTCATATCATCATCATCATCATTGATATCAGTTTCGATAATGTCATCATCCACATGGATATCAGCTTCATGAACATTAACTCCTACATCATCATGATCTAGTTCCTCCTCTTCGACATCTTTGTTAGGGACATCATCAACTAATTGTTGATCTTGATCATCATCAACATCATCTTCTAGTTCTTCGGTATCTTCTTCTTCCACCACATTATACTTTACCGAACTTCCTCTTGGATAATGTCTAACAAAAAATGACCAACCCAGTTTACCTGGAACCTTTGAGTAAAATACCTACTCACATTGGCTTGGAAGAATATAAGGCTCATTTCCAGCTCGCTCGATGAACCTTGTATTAACCATGGTAAATCCATTATCATGTTCAATAACAGTTCTCTTAGGATCATTTTCATTCAATCGTAGCCTGTACCATAGGATGATGAACAAAATTAATATGGACTTAAAGTCACACTCAAGTATATCATCCAAAATCCCATAATATCAATTTTCTGAGACTTCTAGATGTATGTCGCTTTTAGATGAAACATTAGTCATATGAAAGACTGCAGTTATACTAGAATCACAAGTTTTCTTCATGTCATCCAACATTTTGCTTTGAAATTTATGACCATTGCACCACATAGCCTTGTGGTGTTTCACCTGCAATATGTCAAACATGTAAAAATTGCTGCAATATCGTCAGTTGATAAACATATTTATTCTTGGCCGAATGTATGCAAAGAAAACAATCTCAACATATATATACATCAATATAATTGAAAATAATTAAATAATATGGGTGATTAATATATTTATACGTACCTGTTTATCTCTTAACCATATGCTAAATCAATTTCCCTTTGTGTAACATTGGAATCTCCATTACGATGAGCCTTTTTAACCAATGAAGCCACACTTCCCATGTTATGTGACCAGTTGTTGACATCGTTCAATCCATACCATCATCCAATCAAGATTGTTTATGACATACAAATGTAGTGCATCCCACTCGCCAACGTATCAAAAAAATTGAAATTCATAAATGACGTATAATTGGTTAAATACCCACGGTATATGACATTAATTTATAATTGATGTATATTGAAGATTAAAAATTAAATAAGTACAATATACATAAAAACCATATGTAAAATGTATTCCAATAATCTCCATGACCATCTTATAATTACCTCTCACTTTCCTCAATCTACCTTTCCCATCAGGTACTCCCCTTCGAATTTGTTAATGGAGTTGGGATCCCAAATGCGATCTACATGGATCTTTGCTGCAAACTTAGGAAGATATTCACTAATGTACACCATGGTCTGGTATACCATATATCCCTCCACCATAGAACCCTCGAGGATGTGCTCTTTGTCTAAACAAAGCCTTCCAAAATTTCAAGTGCTTACTCTCAACCATCCACGTGACCTTGTGTGTGCGGGTCCACACAGACAATCTCCTCGACTTGGTGTATGTGGTAGTGTTCTTATTCATTGAAAAATATCAAGGTAGACTTGCACACATTTCACACATTAGGCGAGGAATTTTTCTCTTCTAATAATTTATATATTCTTTATGGATTTCTTTAGATGACAACCATCTACAAGTGATTCAAGGCACAAATATATTAATGAGATTTAACAAAAATATGCAGTATATTACATAACAAGTAAAAAAATGGCAATTATAAGATGTATATAATGAATTGAACAAATCTTGCTACTTACCTCATGTATTTTCCAAGATCATATATAACTTGCTTGACATTGTTGTCAAAGTTGTCTGGGAGAGATAGAGATAGAACATACTACAACAATTATAAAATGATCTTTTCATTATTTTTTTCCAAAGTAGTAACCATAATACTTTGAAAATTACATGCATTATACAAGTGTATATAATATATCAGAATAATTACATTAATGAAGGTATACCAATCATGTGTTTTCATCCCTGACCCAAATTCACCTTTCTTTGTTATTATATTGTTTATGTTCACAAAAAATCCTGTGGGAAATCAATTTTTTTTAATGACTTCTTTTATAACATTGCTTTGCTACTTTGTTAATAACCAAGGAAGGGCACTTATATTAATTTGGTCTCCATCACTATTCAATTCAATGACATTTTTCATTGCATGATTGGCTTCCTGAATGTCACTACAAATTTTTACAATTTTTTCTTTGTCATGCCTTCCATCTAATATTTTCCATAACGTTTCTGTTATATTCTTTCCTATATGCATTGTATCAAACAAATGCACAATTTGTAGCTGCTCATAGTAGGGCAACCTACTAAATTGTCTGGGATAACTTTTAAGTCCCTGTGGAAGCCGACCATTAATGCCTTGGCGACCTTCATGAAGCATATAAGTTAAACAAATTAACAACGACAATCATTGTCAATTACAACATGAGTAAACACAACACAATATAAAAATATAAATTCAAAACATATCATATATGATAGATAAAAAATTTGATCCGATGTATAACCTTGATGATTAATTCTGGCCATATTCCAACTTCCATGGGCGAGGTGTCATTCTTGCAATTGGTTTTGATGTAGTCTCCTCTTTCCATTGAAAATATGTTTTCAGTAGTTCGATACCCATGATTTCTATGGGTAAAGTCATACTTTTATACTCATCAAACACCTGCTTTCCTAAAATTTTTGAACGATGAGATTTCATCTTTGGAGCACAAATTGGACATGCAAATTTTCCTTTTGTTTGAAGATCTGCAAGATCATATATAATTGGATTAAATATGTCAATTTTTATAATTATATATAATGAATAGATTATTTTAAAAACATGCATGATATCTACTTCATCAAATTAAATATTGTTAAAGTGTAGTCGAATGTTATAACATACCACAAAAATGTGTTAGCCCTGGGGTATCATGAATTTTCCATACAAGCATTGCATGGAATTGAAATTGTCTTTGTCTTATTGGTCTAGAGACGTCATACATAATGAGGCCATTCCATAACTTTAGTAACTCGTTGATAAGAGGCTCGATATATACATTCATATCTTTAACATGGTACTTACCTAGTTGAATGGACATAAACATTACATAATTATTATAACCATTTTACTGCAATATATATAAATTAATGTACATGACTATTGAATGAAAAAATTATAAGTCATTATGCAACAAATAAAACAAATGAGATGCTACTACGTTAAAGAAAAATTGATTTAAACAAATACCTGGAACAATCATTGACAACATTATGTGCTCCCTCTTTATTGACATCCATGGAGAAATGTTATTGTTGATAACAAAAATAGGCCACACCGAGTAAATAGATCTCAACTCTCCAAATGGATTGACACCATCCGCTCACAATGAAAGCTTGAGATTATGAGGTTCTTCTTTAAAGTGTGGCCATTTTTCCTCCATGTCCCTAAATGCAGAACCATCCGTAGGAATTCGAAGAATGTCATCTCCACTTCTATTCCATGCATGGTAATCCATAAATTGCGCTAAGCTTTCACACTTAAATAATCATTGCATACGTGGAATAATGGGAATATAACGAAGAACCTTGCAAGACACCTTTTTTGTTAGTTGATCTGTTCGATATCTACTGATATGACATTTCGGGCATTCTGTTGCAAATTCTTGTTGTTTATGATATATAATATGATCATTGGGACATGCATCTATTGCTTGATACTCCATTTTGATATCTTTGATAATGGCAGATATATCTCGGTATGAGCGAGGTAAAATATTTGATGGTTGTAACAAAAATTCACCAATCAATCTACAACAAAAAATAATTTGTTAATATAAAGAATATTAATGGTACATATTTCATCATTTATTTACTAGTGATGAACTAACAACAATTAAAATAGATGAAAAAGATGACATATATGACATACCTTAACATGTCGAGATTTGCTATGTTTGATAAACCATTCATAACCTTGAAGAGTTCAACAACAAAAATACAACAAAGAAAGAGTTGTTTGGGAGCCTTCATAAATGGGCTCGTATGCCTTCTCAAGTACAGGTAAATCATGAACATTATCAAAGTCATCTCAATCATCATGATCAGCTCTACCACTAAATGTGTCATGGATCAATGTATTTGTACCATCATCTTCAACTGTATTTTCTAGTGTATGATTATCTTCTTCCATAAGATCATTAACTTCAACTTTGATATTCATAGCTCCATCTTTGTCCGCTTGCAAAACCACATTCTCTGGGCCGTGATAATCCATATCATCTGCCCTAGGGCGCCCCACCTTTATAATAATGATAGACACAAATAAACCATGATCATGATCAAGTGATTATATATATATATAATATTAAAATGATCTAAACATTTACAAATTCAATCAATATAAACACATATAATGAACAACTTACCAATGAACGACGTGACCATGCTGCCTACAATGTTTCTTAGCTATTGTGATTCAAAGTCATCTCATCTTTAAGCCCTTGCAATTATTTCAAAGACAATAACATTTCCCATCACCCTTTCTTTTCAATCTAGCCCACAATCTATCAAGTGTCTTTTCATTTTGTTCTGGACTAATATTATCTGACATAATTTTTCTTTACCAAGCTTGACTATTTAGATCTTCATAAAATATCAAACTCACACTCCAATAATTTTTATTCATAGACAAGTAACAAAATCTAATAATTCCAATATTTTACACCAAAAAAATTTGGCATGCAACCACCCCTGCAAAAGAGA
>VDFB02197500.1:0-12513 GCA_007258455.2 Sequoia sempervirens | reverse complement strand
AATTAGGGTTACTATTAGGGTTAGGGTTAGGGTACAATTTGGGTTAGGGGTAGGTTAGGGTTAGGGTTGAATTAGGTTTAGGATTAAATTAGGGCTAAAGTTACAATTCAATTAGGGTTACTATTCACTTAAGGTTACAATTAGGGTTAATTAGGTTTTGGGTTATTGCTCTACGATTAAGCTTGCACTTCAAGTTACAATTGGGTTTCATATAAGGTTATGATCAAGATTATTATGATTGGGGTGCAATTAGGGGTTAATTAATATTAGGGTTACATTACAATTAGGGTTTAATTAAGATTGAATTATGGTTATGACTAGGATTCAATTATTCTTATCATGATTAGGGTTAGAAAAGGGTTAATGTTCAATTAGATTTTATTATGATAAATGTTAGGATTCAATTAGGGTTAGGGTTCAAATAGGATTAGACATGAATTAAAGTCACAATTAGAATTTGAGTTCAATTAGGGTTAGAGATAGGATTAGATTTAGGGTTCAATTAGGGTTAGCATTCAATCAAGGGTTAATTAGGGTTAGAGTGCAATTTGGGTTAGGATTTAATTAGGGTTAGCATACATTAGCATTCAATTAGGGTTAGAATTAGGATAAAGCTTAGGGTTAAAGTTCAATTAGGGTTATGATTAGGGTTACGTTTAATCTTAAGATTAAAATTTAATTAGGGTAGGGTTTAATTAGGGTTCTAGGATAAATCTTGGGGTTAGCATTAGGGTTAAAGTTAATTAGGTTTAGGGTTCTAAAATAAATCTCAGAGTTAGCATTAGGGTTAAGGGTCAATTAGGGTTTGGGTTATGGTTTGGGTTTAGTTAGGGTTAGGGTTCAAATAGGATTATACTTAGGGTTTAATCAAGGTTAGGTATATAGTTCAATTAGGTTTACTATTAGGGTTAGGGTACAATTTCGGTTAGGGGTAGGGTTAGGGTTAGGGTTGAATTAGGTTTATGATTAAATTAGGGTTAAGGTTACAATTCAATTAAGGTTAGTGTTCACTTAAGTTTACAATTAGTGTTAGATTTAGGGTTTCTTCAATTAGGGTTAGGGTTTTGTTAGGGTTAGGGTTAGATTTTAAGTAGGGTTAGGGTTAGGATATAACTAAGGTCCAATTTGGATTAGGGCTTAATAGTAATTCCAACCCTACCCTTAACACTAACCAAAGCCTTATTCCTAACCTAAAACCTATTATAATGATAATCCAAACCCTAACCCTAACCATAATTCCACCCCTAACCCTAACATAATTCTCACACTAAAATGAAAATTATGGCCAAGATTTTAATAATGAGCACATTTATTTAGTCATTTTTATTTGTCTGATATTAGTCATTTATTTAGTCATTTTTATTTGTCTGATATTAGTCATTTATTTAGTCATTTTTATTTGTCTGATATTAGTCATTTATTTAGTCATTTAGTTGTGATTTTACCCAATGAACAATTAGTCACTTATAAATGACCAAATTAGTCATTTATTTTCCAAATACTACTAGTGTTAGTCACATGACTAAAATTTTTAGTTACGAGTCATTTATTTTCCAAATTCTACCAGTGAAAATTTAGTTGACTTTTTTGTTAATTTTTCCCAAAACCCTTGAGAATTATATCAAAGAGGAAAAAGCTAGGTTTGATAAAAACCTTAACCTGTTAGTTAGTCTACTTCACCAAGGAATTATAATTTACCTATATTACTTTAATTTGGCTCTATGTCCACAAAATCTATCAAGGCCAACTTGGTTGATACCACTCCTGCTACCCATTGAGTAAAGGGAAAAAATATGTGGAAAGTGATGATAATGATACTTTTCCTTCTCCTAAGGATGTGTAGGTCTTGAAAATCCTAGATCAAAGGATACAAGTGGGTTTGGGGTGAGGAAGTTAGGATGTAAGGCCAAGGGTAAGTATTTTGGGAAAAGGAAAAATTAGAGCATGAAGGGAAAATCTTAAAAAATACCCTTATCAAGAGTATAAAGAGGAATTCAATAAAATTAGTGAAATTAATGAGATAGGTAGGGCCATGCAAGAAAAAAATGTTATAAATCTAAAATAAATTGATAACCCAAGGAACTTAATGAGATAAATTATAAGCTACGTATATTGGAAAAACATAAACAATACAAACTAGTGATGCTGAGAGATATGCAATGCCAAAATGAAAGAAATGCATTAAAAGCTTCCAAGATGAAAAATATAAGCTATGTAGTGAGTTTATATAGAACTAGGGAGAGGATGGGGGTGGAAATCCAACCAATAAGAAGTGACCACCAATATTAAATAAGGTGATGACAATAGTAAATGCTTCTCCCTTTTAGGATGGTGACACATCATCACTTTATCTCCTAGTTATTAAATAATAAACTCACTTTATTATCCTAAGAAAGCTTAACAAAGTGTAGGAAAAACTTATGACTAGGGTAACATAAATTAGTCCACTAGGAAAATGAAAACCTATGCTAACACCCCCTTAAGCATAGCTTAGGTGGGTGAAAAGATGATGGCTCTCAGTAAATGAGGCCATGTTAGGTAGCTATGTACATATAAATTCCCCCTCAAAGAAGAAGACCCCCCCATATAATAGAGAGAATAAAGGAGAAGGAATAAGTAGTAGCCCCCAAAATATGAAACTAACCACACCCCAAGACAAGCTCACAAATGAAGGAACTTTCTCTTAGTGAAGGGTTTGGTGAAGATGTCAGTAATCTAATATGATATCAGATAGTACCTGAGACCAATGATCTACTCATCAATCAACTCCCAATGTAGTTCATATGGATCTCAATGTGATTGGTTTGTTGATGATGGATCATATTGTGAGATCTATATCACACTCTAATTGTCATAAAAGATGATTATGGGCTTCCAAAA
Source organism: Sequoia sempervirens (assembly GCA_007258455.2). NCBI lineage: Eukaryota > Viridiplantae > Streptophyta > Pinopsida > Cupressales > Cupressaceae > Sequoia > Sequoia sempervirens. The sequence goes on along the minus strand of VDFB02197500.1, from coordinate 9,633 downwards.
TGGAATTGCAAACATAGTGAGAATGTTTTGAAGCCAAATGGACTTAGTAGTAGCATTAACTGCTTCTTGATACTCAAACTTTGTAGATGAGAGAGAAATAACAAACTACTTCTTTCTTGACCAACAAACTAGATTAGAACCATGAGAGAAGCAAGACCCTAAAGAGGACTTGCGATCCTGAGAATTTCCTACTCAATCTGAATTTGTGTGTCCCACCAAGTCAAAATCCACGTTTGTTGCATAGTGAATCCCATAACTATGAGTTCCTTGAATATAGTTGGCTTAGTTGCTTTGAAATGTAGCTCATGTGGCTCCTAAATGAATTGAGAGACCGTGCCTATAGCATATGAAATTTTAGGTCTTGTGGGAGTCAAATATATGATACAACCAACAATTTATTAGTACAAAGTGCCATCCACCAAAGGCAAATAATACTTAGCCTCAAGTTTCACCCCTAAACTAAATAGAGTTGGTGCATGCTTACAATCAACCATGTAAAACTTGTGGAGCATATCAAGTGTGTACTTAGGTTGTGCAATAGAGATACCTAAAAAATACTAAGTGATTTCAATCCCCAAGAAGTGCAATAAGCCCAAGTATGACATAAAAAAACTACTCATGAAGGGTAGTTTTCACTACTCTAATGGTGGATGAGTAAATTCTTGTGATCAATAAGTTATCAACATAGAGAAAAAGGAATGTGTGAGTACCATCCTACTATAAAATTTAGATATTAGGATCATAATGGAAATGAGTGAACCCAAATTTCAAAAGGAAGGATTCCATCTTAGCATATCAAGCCCAAGGGCCCTGTTTGAGTCCATAGAGAAACTTTTGAAGATGGAAAAAAAGTGAAGGATCTTATATGAATCCTATGATTGCTCCGTAAATATCTCCTCTTGAAGGTCACTGTGAAGAAATATACTCTTGAAATCCATTTAATGAACTTCCCAAATGTGAGCTACAATAATAGCAAGGATAAGTTAGATGGAATTCATTTTGGCAATTGGTACAAAATTATTAGAGTAGTCAATCCCAGAAACCTGGGAGAATCCTTTGGCAACCAAGTGAGCTTTATTCTTATCAACTGACCCATATGCGGAAAATTTTGTCTGATAGGTCCAATTGCATTGAATAAGTTTATTTCCCTTAGGAAGAGGGACAAGATCCCAAGGAACTAAACTCTTCTTGCATAGTTGCATCCCACTTAGGGACACCAAAAGCTTCCTGAAAGGATTGTGGATCAAAAGTTGTAGCAATGAAGAGATGTGGAGCCTCTTAACATTGTGATCATGTTCTTCTATGATCTAAAGGATCCCCTACCTAATGTTGGAATTAAGGTTTCTCAACCTTAGTGAGTCTCATGATTAATTTATTAATTATTTACCCTAAGTTGTTTATGATTAGAGGTAAAAGCAGGTTTTGATAGGGCCTGGAACCTAGTACAAAGAAAAGCAAGCTACAAATAAAATAAACAATAAACCAACAACAACACTACAACATCCTCTAAAAGATAAACATGACTACACAAGCCGCACCAAACAAACAAGCAAGGGCCTGAAACCCCTTTTACAACCTAGTTTTAACTGGGACTAGAAACCCTGAGAGATACAAAGAAACTATCTACATCTGCCAGGCATCAACAAACCAACCGCTCATGGAAGATACCATAGAGCCAAGAAAAATAACCAGATTAATGGTGTAGGATACCATCAAACCCCTAATCAACTCAACTTGTTGGGACATAGAGAGAAACTTAGAATACCACCCAACCTACAACAAAACATGAAAAGCCAAAGAACCCAAATCATCCATGGACAACTCCAGTAGCAACATCTCCTTCAAAACACTTTGGTTATAGGAAACCAACTCCAAAACCACGTCTAAAGGAATGAGCTCCTCTCTATTGGAGAGGATGCTACAAGTAGCAAGACCACTATAGCCAGAAATCACCAACACCCTCCACCTCCACCTCAATAGGAGAACTACCCACCTCAATAAGAACAGCTGAGGGAGGACCACCTCCATAGGACCAGAGGAGAAAGATAACACAGTAACCGAGCACACAACCGTAACATCCTTTGGTAAAAACTACACCAGAAATAAATTGTGGATAAGGAGAAGAGTCTCAAATAAATACCATAGGTCCACCTTAACAAAATTCACATAAGAACTTATATGGGTTTCCATAGAAAAAAACCCAGCAACAAGCTAATCGCTCATCCAATTTTGAGCCTTCACAAAAGGCCAAAACAACTGAGCAAACAATATACAAACATGAAGCAGCTCAGCCCAAGAGAAGACCATAAAGCCTAGCATCAACCACCTGGGGAGCAAGAGGAAAAACAAAATCCTCAACAAAGAGGGTCCAAAGACACTCAACTAGAGAGAACAAGGCCACAACAGAAAGTTAGCCACAAAGAACACATCAGCAAAAAGAACCACAGGCCAAAATACCACCAAAGGTAGAGTCTCAGTCTTAGAATGAATGAGAACACCCAACCCCCAAGAGGAATAGGGGGTCCCAAACAAGATGAAAATCAGGAGAAGGGCTAGCAGGAAAGAACACCAAGCAACCCCAACATGCTAGTCAGAGCCAGAGATGAACCAAAAATCCCAACGACCAACCAGAGGGAAATACCACCACTCCTTAGAGAGGGGACATAAAGAACTCAAAACACTCCAAGAATAAAAATACCCAAAAAAGATCCACCAAACAAGTGGCAGGAAGAAGCGAAGGATGACCAAGAAGAAGCTAGAGGCAGAATAGACCAGCAAGAAAAACCACCAAGCCTTCTTCCTATTGGTGCCTAATATAACAAAAAAGAGGCCCATTCTCAAGTAACTAGACTTCCCTATAGAAACCCACACTCATCCACTGCAAAATAGGCAACCAAAAAAAAAGGCAGGAAGGTCACCCACACAACACCCTCAAGCTTAAGTGGTTTAGTAGGCCAACACCCCCAAAAAACCGCAGCAACGCCAAACACAAAATCCACAGGGGATCCAACACCAAAACAACTCCCAACATAAAGAAACAAGAAGGGAGCATAGCTGTCACCATCTGACTCATCTCCCTTAGTTCCATCCTCATTTGCAGTTTTCAAACTGCCATCTCCCGCCTGAGCTTTGTCCATCGCCATAAATATATGATTACCCCTAAGTTGTTGTTTTAATTTATTAAATGCAATAATATTTGTTTCCAAATTGCTAAGTGACTTTGCAAGACCTAGCGGGGAGTTGGCATCCTACATACAAGGCATGTAAAGGAAAAAGTATGACACATGTCACATGAACACTCCATTGGGAAAGGGAAATTATTTTGACATAAAAAATGGATATAATGTTGACATGTGGCAATGCATTTTGGAAATAAGTATTGGCAGGGCCCACTTGTGTGAGTGTTTATCTCTAAGTTAGAAAAGTGGAGACAAGGAAAGGTGACACTTGTCATTTTGGGGCACATTTGAGCATTGAAAATTGTATAAACATCAAGGAGGAGCACCCTTATTCCATGTGGCATGTTGTTGACTTGTTGACTGAAGCTTGAAGAGGAAACTTGCTTAACAGAGACTGAGTTATCCTCGGAGTGGCTATGTAACATCCCAATCTATTAACCCAAAAACTACCACTATTTTTTTCTCTTGATTATTATCTTATTATGTGTTCATTCACTTGTACACTCAGGTACTTCTATCCATATGGGATAGGAATCCATCCATCTAGGACAGGAATCCAACCATACAGGTTAGGAATTTGTCCATATGAGACAAGAATTCATCCATCCATTTGAGATAGACATCTACCCAGATGGGCTAGGCATCTATCCATAAAGGATAGGAATGAGCTTTGGTAGAAAAATTAGACTCATTAGGACCATACAAGTCCCGAGTCACTCACTAAAGACTACACTCCCCTTGGAAGTGCACCAAGGTTGTCATCCTTAGGAGTATGTAAAAATAAATATGTAGCTTGAGTCTTGCCTCAGAATTTGGCCTAAGGCATTGGGGAGTCAAGCGAATCCATCCGAGTATACAAAGAATGTATTTTATCTTATCTTTATTTTAGATGTTTTTAGCCCCTTTTGACCAAGCAATTCTCTTAAATCATTAAATTATATTTTAAATTATCATGATCTTAAACTTTCCCTAAGCCCCATCACTGAATGTGTGAGGTATTGGGAGCATCCTTTGTTTCCCAGACTACCTACATACCCTGCTTCCAAACAAGATCAAGGTGTAAAATATGTAGTTCTATTTTCTAATCTAAGTTTGATGTGAATTGTTATGTGGGTATGCAACCCTTTCTAGGGCCCCTTTTTCCCCAAACAGTTCCTCTGTGAGTACTACCCATGAAGGGAAGCAATAAAATATAAGTAGTCACCATGACTATTACTTGCTTCCTAAAAATAACTAATTCCCAGTCCTAAAATAACATCACCCTTGAAACCGTTGAACTAAATTTGCATTCCATGATCAAATATCCAATAAAATATAGATAACATGAATGAGTAAATAAAATCCTACCAAATCTTATAAGAAGATTTACTAAGTTTGTACTAGCAGATTTGGGTTCATTAGATTAATCTTTTTAGATTATTGATCTAAGAGATATTACCCATCTCTTGGATTTTATTAACATGGTATCCCTTATTTCTCTCTAATGATTTAAAAAGATGATGCCATTGACGTCATTTTTGTAGCTTTGTTAGGCTATAGATGTAGTAGCTAAAACACAATGGCATTACCCATAAACGTGAGCCAGAGACATCGTTGATACCAAATGTTATTGATTTTAGTTTAAATCCTTGTTTAAGGTAAGAATCATATTAATTGCATGAACACAAATGGTGAAATTAAATTCTGCATAAATAAACTTATCTAATTCTAATTGCCTTAAAAAAATCAATTTACTTTTGAAAGTTTTTAATCTAATTACTGAAATAAAGAATAAGTTAATTCTTGAAAGTAAACTTATCTAATACTAATTGGTTGAAAAATAACTATATTAATTATTTGAAGATTTACCTCTCTAAAACAATTATTTCCTTAATTAATCATACTAGATATACTATTTGTCTTGCAAATAATTTAAACTAATCATACTTTAAAAATTACTTTTACAAATAAAAACTTATTTCTCTTCAAAATATTCAAACTATTCTAAAACTAAATAAATGTTTGTAAATTATTCTAAGTATTTGAAAATTACTTTTGCAAATTTAAGTTTGACTAATATTAATTTATTTTGAAAACTAATGTTGAACTATTCTATACATTTGAAAATTACTTTTGAAAATTACTTGCAAATTACTAATACTAATTTCTTAAAATGAGGACTAACTTTGATATGCATTTGATAATAAATTAAAACATTACCTATCACTTTTGAAATTAAAAGTAGAAAACATTAATTAAACACTTTTCAAAATAAAAGTCAATTTAGTTTAGACCAAAGGATTAGTTCTCGTTTTTTGATAACCAAGATCCAGAAGGGCGAGATGAGAGCATACAACAAAAACATGATCTCTTTTATAATTTTAGAGTTTAAGCCCAATTATTACTCTACCAAAATTTAGGTCTTATAATAATAATAGATGAATCAACTAACCACATATTAGAATAATAAAATATATGCTTTAATCCATAACTAAACAATTAGAAATTCATTATGCATTAGGCACTACTAAACCTACCATATAAGAATGGGATGTGCAAGAAGTTATAAATATGATCTATTATTTTTACAAGTATTAAATCTTCTCTTAAAGTATTTCAAGCAATGAATTTATATCGTCACATTTCTTCTCCCGACTTACGTCTTAGTAAACAACTATTATTATGTTAATATTCACTAAGTGTTTCCTTTAATATAAATTTAATTAATAGTAGTTTTGTCTAAGTTCCTTTTTCCCTAAATTAAAACTTGACTAAGTTCCAAATATACAATCCATTAATACTAATTTCTTTGGGAATGAATAAATTGAATTATATTAATTTCTTTCAAATAAATCTCTCTTTTGAAATATCAATTTAATAAATTACATTCACATTTAAATTTATTCTAATACTTGAGGAGCAACTACTAACTAGCTTTGAAATATAAGTCTAATCGAAGTAATTAATAAATCCAACTAATCGAAGTAATTAATAAATCCAACTAATTTGGTTTGCCTTGGAAAAAAATAGTTAAATACTAATTCTAGTTACCTAGACAAATTTATTCTAAGCAATTATTTACTTTTGAAAATGAATCATTTTAAAATATAAACTTTAATGAATCAAAATTTTGAAGATATTCACTACTAATTACTTATGAAATTAATTTAAATAAATAATTTAACACTATTTACCTTGAATTATCTTCAAATATAACACTTACAAAATCATTATAAACTAACACTTTCCAGTTTGATTACATAAGTTTAAGCTTTGCTAAGTTTCTAAAATAAATTACAAAATTCCCATGTAAAATAGCTTTTCCTTTTGGAGATGCATTTAAACTAACACTAATTCAAAATTGAAACTAACCTTAATATTGTGGCAATTTAAATGAATTAAGACAATCATTATGAGAAAATAGGAAACTATTTACTTTAGCAATAAATTTAAAACTTATGGTAGGTTGGGCTTTGAGCACTATAAAACCATCTCTCGAATTTTTGAGATCTGTCTTGTATATCTGCGTGCTTTTATTTGGAGCAATTTCATGTGTAACACTATTCCATGTGTATTTATATTCAAGACTTCTAAACTGTCTTTGCCTTGTGAGAGGATGCGAAGAGGTTTAAACTTTGGCTTAAGTGTTAGGGCTTAAAATTTGGATGGGGTATAAAATGACCTAAATGTACTTTGATTGCTACAATTCCTTTAATATTCACTTAATGTTACAAAATATTTTAAATTGTTATGTGTTTTTTCATTTGTGCAGGTGTTAGGGTTTAAAATTTGGATGGGGTATAAAATGACCTAAATGTACTTTGATTGCTACAGTTCCTTTAATGCACGCATAATGTTACAAAATCTTTTAAATTGTTATGTGGTTTTTCATTTGTGCAAGTGTTAGGGTTTAAAATTTGGACGGGGTATAAAATGACCTAAATATAATTTGCTCGCTATAGTTCCTTTAATGCAAGTAAAATGTTACATAATCTTTTAAATTGTTATGTGGTTGTTTTGGGGAAACTAGAGTTTCTAGGGTTTTAACCTTTTAATAGAGTTTTTGAGATGCTTGTATTTTTCATTAAAATGTTCTAAAATTGAAAATTTCTATTTTATTTTTGATATGAGGGTTTATCAGATAAGATTGCTTTCACTTTTAGATTCAATGTTTTAGTTTTTCAATTAAGATCACACTCAGATGATTGTATTATAAACCTTCTTGTAGTGATTATTTCTGTCATGTTCTTATTTCCAAAAATAGCACTTGCTAAAAATAGTAAGTTTCCACCATCCCAAAATAGTAAGTCAAGAAGAATCACCAACGATATTAGGAAAAAGTATATGTTTAATATTTATATTATCCTAATGTCATGCCCCCTTTCTAAATTTAGAAACTTTCTAATTATAGCAGGCTTAGTTTTCAAAATAGTAAGTTGGGGATATGCAAGTTAACCGAGAAAGGTTGATTTTCCATGGCATCTAATTTATAATATGTTGGAGACCAAATATTATAAGTTATAATTTATTTAATTTCATCCAAGTTGGGCATGGCTTTTTTGGAAAAAAAAGAAAAAGGCAAATTTTTGGCTTAAGTGACGGTGGTGGAAAAAAAGAAAGATATTTTAATTGGAAATAAAATGATTTTGTTTAATTTTTGGTGGTGCGTTGAGAATTTTGGCGCCCAAAGTTGGTTGCTTTTTGGGTTGCCATATTAATTCTTTTTGCATCTAATTCACATTCATTCTATGAAGTTTTTTACAGGAAATTGCTACTCTTCTTCAAGGCTGAAAAACCATTGAAGGAGTGATCTTCCAGGCTACTAAACCAGGAAGATATAGACTTGTAGATAGTGGATTTGGGTGTTTTTTGCTGTAATTTGTGAGTTATATTGCTGTTATGAAAAGCTCTAGAATGTGTATATTCTAGCTCCACTAATGTAATTGTTTTTGGAGATCTTTTTTATACTTTTCTTGGGGTTTCGGTGTTGTTTTGTGTATGTAAAACTTGAGGGATTTGTGCAAATGTATGGGAAGATCTATAGACTGTTCAAAGTACCTTTTTAGAGGCCTTTATGCTGCCAAATTTTTTGTAGAACTCTCATATCTATTGCTGCAATAAAATTCTGAGTGTGGTTGGCTTCATTGGTGCAATTCTCAGTGCACCCAATTTTACAATTTTTACATCTCAAAAATTGATAAAGCATTACAAAAATCAGATTTAATAATTTATTGGGGATATTATAGTGGTATCAAAGCCTAATCTTGCCATCCTATAGGGTGAATTAAGTTGTTGAGGTGATTCATGGGTTTCTTTGAATCTCTATTTAAGGGAATAAGAGAAAGTGTTAGAAGATTAATCTTTACTTTGTAAAGGTTATTCTTTAATTGTAATTATTTATTTTTTAATTCTTTTTTAGACACCTCCTTAAGAGGCTTTTGACAACTTGCACACACATAGATGAATGGTGACATTCATTGAGTTTGGAGTTACTTTCTAATTCTAACTCCTCTTCTCACCTCTATATATTGAGGTGCCTCTCCTCTCATTCTTCATTCAAGCAAGCAAGCTTAAGGATTAAGTGATCTCTCTCTTTTTGTATCATTCTTAGAAATTTTGCCTCCATTCATAATATTGGGGTTTTTTCTTGTTTTTTCCCATTATCAAATTCTTGTGTCTCCTTTGCATTTGGTGGTGCTTGGTTTGGCTACTCTCTCTTTGGTAATATTTTTCCTTCAAACAATGCTCATTGATTAGTTCTTTCCTTTGCTCAATTTATTTTTACTTTCATGGTATCAAAGCTTGGTATTACTAATCTTTTGTGAACTACATTGTTGAAGGTTTACCAAGTTTTAAAGGCACACAATTGGTGGCACTCTAATAGAGGAGGAGAAGAGCCAAAATTTTAATCTTGTTTCTTGTCTAATACTTTTTTTCTAACCCTTGTGCAAGTTTCTTTTTTAATCTAAAAGATTTCTATGTATTTTTTGTTTTCAAATTTCAAAGCTATATAATTTACATGCATGTTTATATTTATGCAATTTTTAAGAAAATCTCAAATAAGGGTTATAGTTCAACTTTTTAAAGATTTTTTTTTTAAAAAATTACATGTTATAAATTTTTTTTAACAAATCTACATATTAAATCTATAAAAAAATATTTTCCTTTCAAATCTGTATAATTAAAAAAAATCATTTAAATTTGCATGTACAATTTAAAATATATATATATTATTTTTACATGTTATATTCAAATTTGAATGAATAATTTTTTATTTAGAAAAATCTTTTTTTTTTTGGACATATATAGTATCTATTTTGTTTAAAAAAAATGTAAAAAAAATCAACAATACTAAATAATCAAAAACAGAAAGTTGGAGAAAAGGCTTCAACCTTCTATTATTTTGTTTTATAAATCTTTAAAATCAATTTTTAAAAGTTAAAAAAATCAAATATTTTTTTAAAGATTAATCTTT